>JAFBJT010112505.1:9050-91647 GCA_016785325.1 Chascanopsetta lugubris
TTTATGACTATGTTTTTTTATTTTGAATTTTTTTTGGCTTTGAGTTCGAAACACAGATTGAAAAGGGGCTTAAGTACAAAACTCTTAATTACTTTTAGTCACCAACGTATTAATGAGAAAAATGGAATAACAATATATGGTATCAAACGAAAAATGATTATTAATATGCAAATGCTGAGCTGTAAATGAGGCTGTGTAGTGACAGCACCATCATTTTCTTCACTCTTCCTCCTGACAGGTTGAGGAGTCATGTTAGGTTTCCAAGGTGATATTTGAATTGATTGCTAATTAATCCAGGCCATCAAGATTCCTTTCCATTTTGATGAGTCCTGGCGGCCGGGGCCCAACAATGATCGTGCAAATAATAATACAAATAAAAAAATAAGAATACTAACATCGCCTGCTTGGATCAGTGTATTTTGAGGCGCGTGAAGGTCAAAATAAAACAGCTTCACCCGAAAAGCTTTTTATTTTTTTATTTTTTGGAGGTCAAGGAAAAGTGGAGTGGCTGCATTTTTACACGTCTCTCAAAAAGCTGCGAGCGCCGAGGGAACTCCAGATATCATTTGTTGGAAGTGAGAAGAGCTGGAAAGTGTGAGGGTGGGAAAAAAGACAGTGGGAGTCTGTCACGCTCCGGCCAGTCTCCTCCGGAGTTAGATCCGTGGTCATCGGAGGCTTCTGTGACCCAAATGAGTTCTGTGACGATATGAGGCGGCAAGCAGGTAAAGAGGAAGTGTAATTGGAGTTTCCTGTTTTAACAAGACTTTACTTTTACTTTGCCATAAATCACGACAAGTCAGAGTCCTGCCTGTGCCCTCTATTCGCCGTCCTGAAATAGTGCAGGAGGAAAAATGATCTGCGGGAACTTTACCATCCTCTATTCAGCTGGGGTTCATGGGATGTACAGTGATCCTGCTCATACTCGCAGTACTGCGTGTACTCCGCCTTGTAAAATGTAAAACAAAGCGACACGATTTACTCTCATTGCACTCGAACCTCGTCTCCAAATGAAAGAGTTCATCAGTCATACGGAGAAGTCAATATATAAAAGCTCTGCTCCTCTCGGACTCAACACTTGTTCAAAGCGAGGGGCAACTTCCGGCGCAGACAGATGAAGCACAGTAGGAAATGAAAAAACTGAACTACAGTTCACAGGGTGGCCACTGGGGGCCAATCCCCATAGAGTCCCATGTTCCAGTGATCAATGGCACCATGGGCCCCACCCACAGTTCCGGCTGTGTTCCGCCTCTGTGCCCACAACTCTGTCGAGCAGTTGCTGCGTGTTGTGTATCGGTGATTATTATTACTTTACTGACTCCGCTCACTCGTGATGAAATTTGAGAAGTTTGAAAAAACGACTTCATTAACACGCTGAGAAAAGTCTCGTACCCCCCCCCCCCCCCCCCTCCCCTCCCCTCCCCCCTCCCAACAGAAGCAGGAGTTCATTATCAGGTGGGAGGTGTGAGAACAGACGACCTGCAGGGACAATATGGACGTTCCACTGAGGTGAGATAATGAAATGGAAAAAATAGATACCTGTCAAATACACACGCACATATATATATATATATATATATATATATATATATGGGTTGTTATATATAACGCCAATATAGACAAGACCTAACAATCCTTCATCTACGCAGACAGATGCAGCGATGATTACAGATGCTTCCTGTGCAATTATTATTATTATCGTTATTGTTTGCTCTTTTTTAAATGAGAAACGTTTCATACACAGTTCAGAGCTAAATTGGAATATGATTATACGTGAAGAGAGATATTCGAATGTACAAGTGTGGGTGAGCGACGTGACTCACTGCAACGAATCCCTCCGTTTTTATTCTAATGAAATGGGACCATCGTCTAAAAAGTGCCATTAAACGGCTAAAAAGTTAAACAAATTCATGTAATTAAGTGAATGCATGAATAAAACGATACATCTAAATGAATACAATCAGAAAATAGACTACAGTGAGTAAATCAATGAGTAAATGGAAAAATAAAACAAAATAAATTGGAATCAATTATGGTCATTAAATGAATAAATAAATTGACAAATAAAATGAAATTAATAGAAAATATAATAAATTAACAAATACAAAATAAATTAGATAAATGTATAAATAAAAATCTTTCATGCCGGATAATCCAAAGAGCTTTTGAGGGCAGACTCTGTTGCCCCCTGGAGCCTCATTTATTCTGAACACCTCCGACTTATGTAACAGCACAGCTCTGCACGCGCCGACATTTATGGAAAATCCTAATTACTGCTGAACCTTTGAGACCGAAGAACCTCTGCTCAGGATTTGTTTATCATCTGGAGGTTCGACTGTACATCTCTAACTGTAACGAGGTGGTTCGTAGAGCCTTTCTTACTATGGGATGTAAACTGCTCGACAACGGCCTCAGTGTTTACCGACTCGTTCACACTCTGCCGGTCTGATAATGTGATGTATCGGCGTTGATGTTGGAAATTGGTCATTGTGATCGAATCATCGTATTAATTAGGCGGGAAAACAATTATAATGAACGCTGCTCACAGTGTTTGTGTTTCCATGACAGAAAGTAGCGATGAGTGACTCTCTTGAATAATCACTTTGTTTATTAGAAAACAACAAATCAATCGGCCATTTTTTGTCACATCGTCATAAATCCAGGTCCAGGTCTCTTTCTCCCCCTTTAGCCTTCAAGTGCTGTATTGAACTGTCCTTATTGTAACATCCCTCTTGAAAAAGTTCATTAAGCACGTTATCATGTGTCATGCTGTGGCCTTCACTCAGACTGTTTTCTTTTCTCCCTGTTCCGTTTCACGCAGCAAATTGGTCTCACTGCTTACGCTCGATGGCCGTGAGCCTCCGGCAGCGGCGGCGACAGTAGAAAAGCCAATCAGAGGTGTGAATTAGTGCAGCACCCACTATGCTCTCACTCACAATGCTTTTTTTGTGGCAGTAGAGAAAAAGATGCTGCACCTTTTTATGATGGACGTATTCAAAGAGCAGGGCTGAATTAGAACAGAGGGAACTTCCCTGTGTGCCAGGGATTCACACCTCAGAGTTTCAGTGATGCTTCTTACTAAATCGACAAAACTCCCTGAATAAAGCAAAAGGAGGCTGTGAGGACATCGGATCCTTCAGTGGTGGCACTTTTGGACAGTCTGGAGCGAAGAGGTCAGCAGGGTTGACCTTTAAAGGTGCAGTGTGTACGATTTGGTGACATCTAGAGGTCAAGTTCCATGTTGTGTCCATCACCTCACCCCCACCCTTCATTAAAACTCAAAATATGTTTAGTTTGTCCACTCTGGGTGACTGTAAAAACATGGCGGCCCCCGTTATGTAAATATATTCTGATGGGCTCATTTAAAGGTAATGGAGAAAAAATAAAACATTTAGGTGATTTTAAATTCATGAAAAAGTCAGTATTTAATTCTTTTGTGATATAGTTAGAAGTGACAAAAATGAGTGATATCTTACACACTGCACCTTTAACAAACAACACGACCCGATGTGGGAAAAACGTGCAGTTCCCAGGGTGGCCACTCGAGGCTGCACTCCAAAAGCGACTCAAATCCCCATGTTAAAATGTTTCCATGCTTTCCAGGTTTGAAATTGTGCATAATTAAGGGGCGTGGCCTCTTGAGTGACACCTGGGCACATTCTATGGATGCTATGACACCCACCTCCAGCTCTACCTGTGCTCCGCTTCTTCTCGTTGCCCCATTTTTAGATGAACCTGGAGTTGTGTTTTGGTATTGCTGAATATTCTAAGTTTCAGATGATAATACTTATTCTTGTATCATTCTTCTCTTCCAAACTTTGTTCTGAAGGGGTGGGCTTTGCTGCCCCTCTGATTGGTGTGTGTGTGTGTGTGTGTGTGTGCGTGTGTGTGTGTGTGTTAGACTCCTCCCCTCAGCAGGTGCTGCCTGCAGCAGGTGTTGGCGATGATGGGTGATTGCAGCCTGAGGCTTAAAAGCAGGAGTCTAATGGAAGAGTAGTAGGGTTTGTGTTGTGTTGTGTTGGGGCAGTGAGATGTGAACTAATGATTATTGTGTGTTATTTTGTGTTTTGATGTGGTGGGACAGGGGTTCGCGTCCCTGAGCAGTCTTGATTCTGTTATCAGAGACTTAATGTCGTTTAGAAGGGATCCTATTTCCACTTGTTGAAATAAAAAAATAAAGGCCTTTCTACGACGAGCGATGAAATAAGTACGTAAATAAATAACCACTAAACGTAACCACTAAAAGACTTGTAACCGTTTCCAGGCAGAACCTTTCAGAAAATGCTAAGACCGATCTTCTCCATATCCTCATATTATAACTATTCTTATTTCTGTGTCTGAGCCTCGGTGGAGAGAATGCAGCGGTAATTACAATCATGATGATTTCACATATAACCCAATCATTCCCGACCTTCTAGGCAACCTCGGTCTTTTACGATCACCGGCATCCGAGCTGGATAAATAATTAGCGACTCAGCAGGAATTAGCAGCAGCTAATGCAGCAATTACCTTTATATGCAGCACTGAAAGGTACCTCGGGTTCACAGAGAGGTTGGGGGGGGGGGGGGGGGCGCGCGTGGTTCGGGTTCACAGAGAGGTGGGGGGGGGGGCGGGGGGCGAGCGAGGCTGATCTCAGCTTCTCAGTGACTCAGTAACTCATTAAAAAAGACTTACACATAGAAAAGTAGAACTTAACAACTTTTCCACATATGCAAAGCCTTCAAGCGCACACACCCTCAAACATGAGGGTCATGTAAATCTTAAAAGTTGCTGAGTCAGCGTTTCCTCTGAGACGATGAGGTGTCAGGACTTAATCACTATGTACACTCCTATGGTGAGGGCAAAATCATCACCTTCACCTATCGTTATAAACGGTGTCACATGACACAGTGGTCTATAGTCACATGACCTAGACGACCAGATGTTGGAGGATGAACTGCGGGGAAAAACAATTAGTAGACCTTTTAATTGTCATTGCAATAGATGAACACACATGTTATAATTGACCGATCATCTATAACGACCCTTCTCTGCCGCATCAGAACCTTTTAATATCCACTTAATGGCCTTTCGAACTGACATGACCCATTAGCATGGTCCTCGCTTGCTTTCACATCCTTGCGGTTTGTGTTTCCCCCACATCTGGAAAGACGCCAGGATGTAAATTCCGAGCTGATTATATTTTAGAGTATTACAGAATTGATTTTACTGCCGTAAACATTAGGGACATATTTGTTTATCGGTAATGTCCCTAAAAAGCTGCTTTTATGGCCCGACAGGAATAAAACCCACACTAAAAAAAGGCAAGGTTTATGGTGCGCACATGGCTCAGGATCAATCACAAGTGCAATTATGGCAGCATCTTATTATGAGGCCAGTATGATTATTAGTAACATGAAGTGATAGAGCAGTCATTTTATACTTCTAGTATGATATAGAATAGAGGGAACCATTCACATTTATGTCGTTAATACTTCTCACAGTCATTTTAAATAACTGAGCTTAATCCTAATTTTTTTTTATAACGATATAAAACCAGCAAAGTATCTCGGCTTAGTTCATCTTCGAATAATCCTGATTGATAAAATATCTCGGCGCTCAGACGACAACCTGATGGATCCCCAACAGGCTGATACCGCATCCGTCACACAAGGAGGCGCTTTGCAAACACAAGGGAGTGTGTGTGGATTGGGACTCGGCCAGCGATGCAGCCACCTGCTCCTCCATTGGCCTGAACCATGGGCTCGACTTCCGTGCCCACACATGCAGGGGATACGAGGCAGAGAGGAAGCAGACAGAGACGGTACAGGAATATGTAAATGAAATAAATGATAAAATAACAAGATGAAAATGCACAAATCTTAGTATGATGTGGGAAGGATTGATGTAGTCACATGGAGTCATGAGATAATCCAACATATAGTTTAACCTGTGATGGGTCATTGTTTACATAAAAATCAACTCAAAGTCAAATTGATTAATCAACAAATTAATGAATATAATTTTGCAGAATGATGGTGATATAATTAAACGATGGCACAATAGCACTATAATAAAATATAATAATTACTTGAAAATAACACTAACAAATCAATGTGCCTTGCAGCACAATCATTGTGGTGTTTAAGATTAAACAATAAAATCTATTCTTTAAAAAAGTGCTGGGTTGTATGTGCTCCTGCTTCAGTTCGACTGTGTAAGAGATGATAGAGATGGACACTGGTGGACAGATGTGGAATTGCAGGTGGCGGTAACGAGATGTTAAAAAGTGGCTTTTAGAAAAATGGGACAGCGAGGAGTTCTGGTGCAGAATGTGAAAACAAAAACACTGATTGTCATCGACTCACTCTGTATCCAAGTGTTTCACCCTGATCTTTGTTGCCATGACGCCACCGCTCGCTGCATGTTGACATGATTGCATCATCAAATGTCTGCATCAGCTGCACAGTCATGCTCATAATCCACATCTGATTCATATCTTGGTGCAATGCATCACGTGGACCAGTTTGCTTTGTGATATGGGGGCATTATCTGGCGGTAAGTGAACATAATAACACTGCTAAATAGTGAGCATGGATGCCCGCACATGGTCAGCAGTAAGAGAGGGGTGAATTCTGGGTATTATGGGATTCATTGCAGAGCAAATATTCATTACACAATCGCCAAAGAAACAGCCTGAACTGCTGACATGGTACAGGTTTGAGTCCTGCTGCTGCTGCCAAATAGTGTGCCTGCCATCTGCGAGCCTCAGCAGAGATTAATATTTATCATTAGAGGTTTTCAGTCGTCCACCGCAGCCTCAGGTTTGTGTTCTCCGTCTGACAGGAGAGGGAACCTCGTGCTCGAAACACCCCCCCCCCCCCCCCCCCCCCCCCCCCCCCCCGCGTCCCCCCCCCGCGCCGCCACCCAGCCCCCTGCTGTTTCAGCCCATCTGCCTTCGAAGTCGGGGACGTGATGCGAATCATGAGCTGCGTCGGTGCCTGCTCCCACGCCGCGCCACAGGAGTAAAAGGTGGTTCTGTGGGTTAGCATAGCGTGTGTGTCAGTTCCACCCAGCGTGTTCTGACCTCTCTCCTGTCCACACTCATGCTGCTCATTCTCACCTCGCTGAGTCAAACCAAGACTGGATCCTCCCCATGGGGACCGCCATGTTTTTACAACAGCCCCAGAGTGGATGTACTAAACATCTTTTGAGCTTTGATGACAACTGAGGGCGACCGTGGGTTCTCCTGCATGCTCGAATGGGAAGGGTGAGGTGATGTATACAACACGCACCTGCACCATATCTTACACACTGCACCTTTAAAGTGTGCAGGAGGTCAAATAATGTGTGACGCACAAAATACAACCTCAGTATTGTTGTGCAGGTTGCTGGTGTGTGAGAACCTGCCCACTTCAGATTGGCTCTCCGTGACATGTGACTCTATCTCAGCCAATCATCTTCACTTATACGATTGGCTCCGCCCCCTCACCAAAGGCGATAGCAGCAGAACATGTTTTTCGCCCCTTTCTTCTCTTTTCCTCTTCTACAAAGCAACACATCAACATTGACATTCCAGGTCACTCGGTGCACTAATGTAGCTCCGCCCTGACTCCGCCCATAAAGACTTGCGTTCTCTCCACTCTTGTGCGACTGGCCAGAAAATACATTAACTAAATTTGATCAAGGTCACCTTGGAGCACCTTCCAAGAGAATCGCACACTTGATTTGCCGAGTTTAACTATGTGGCTGCTGAAGGGGGGGGGGTCCTTCACATCGGTGCTTATGGGAAATAAAATGAAGAAGCCCCCGCCTCCTTCACCCCCTCAATGACCGGCCATGCATATATATAGCACCATTAATTAGTCTGCCTTTCACACTTTGTCAAAAATGTTCAGAGTTATGCGTCGTTCTACTTCGGAGCAGTGCCGGTATGAGTCTGAAAAGCTTGAAAGTGAAGGTGTGAGGAGGTTAACTTAAGCGATAGGGGGACGAGGCCAGGGGGAGATTCACACCTCCCTCTATTTACCCATCCAGTGGGGACCAGGTGACGGAGAACCATGTGTTTGAGTTTCACACGAGAATAGAGGAGACATGGAACATATGTTCTTTTATATGAATGTGTGACATTCGATATAGCGGTGGCACTTTCAGCTCCAGCTTCAACACCAAGGACAAACACACACTCACGTTGTTCTATCTTAGTGGGGACACTCGTTGACATTAATGCATTCTCTGTAGTCGAGCGGTGTCGAACTAATTTTCACTGAAGGCCACATCGGCATTATAGTTACTCTCAAGGTCGCCGGTGTTAATTGTTGGGACTATATATAATTACTACTTAACATATTTATCATTTATTCAAGTTACAAATATTGTATATGTATTTAATACCTGTGAAAATGTAAACACACTGAATATATTGCTACACATAAAAAGGGACATGTGTAATTCATGGGCAATGTTTGCTTTAAACTTTTATTTGTGGACAATCATGTGCCTTTAAGCTCTCGTGGGCCATAAAATAAACTTTCCCCATTTGTTTCTAGTCCAATTTTATTTTGAAAATGGTGTTTTTTCTGTATTTCTGATCATAAGGGAACTGTTGGTATTTATTCAAATGGACTGGTATTGTCTAAAAAAACAATATCGTCTGATTTTCAAACATCATTATTCTCATGATGTGGCCCATAAAAGACATCAGACCACATGAGGTCCGTCCTCTCCATTGGGGTGTTTGGTTAACGACGAGACGCAGCACGCCAGTGCCTCACCTTGGTGGGATTCATCAAAGCAAGCAGCCCCCCCCCCCCACCCCCTGTCCTAGAATCATGAGACATGCCTGCCGGGATGTTTCCACTTGCTCCGGCAGAGCCTGAATGTGATGTGACAGTCTGTGGGATCAAAGACGATCTTGGCTGTATGTCGAAGAGGGGAAGAGGATTGACTACATGAATGCAGCAGGTCCCTCTCTGGTGGTTTGTTAAAGGTTCTGTGGGTAAGATTTGGTGACCCCTAGAGGTGAAGTTGCATGTTGTATCCATCACCTCACCCTCACCCTTCTGAACATGCAGGAGAACCTATGGTAGACCTGTCATTAAAACTCAAAATGTTTAGTACATCCACTTTCACTCCTGTAAAAACATGACAGCCCCCTCAGAGAGGACCCCTCTTCATGTAAATATACATTAATGGGCTCATTTAGGGTAGTGGAGAAAAAAAACCAAAAACATTTACATGATTATAAATTCATGAAAAGGTCAGTATGTAATCGGTTTGTGATATTTTTAGAAGTGACAAAAATCTTACACACTGCTCCTTTAATGAGGGTGTGAATTGTGGGACTTTCTGACAAACATTTGAAGGGGAAAGGTGATAATCTGGATTAGTGGGAAAAACTGTTTGTTTGTTTGGACGGTCCCTTCCTCTCTGCTGTAAACAAGACGACAAATACAGATTTGTTTGTGAGCGAAGGGAGCGACGGGACCGTGATTGCGAGTCAACATGGCGATTATCCCTTTAAATGGCAACTAAAGGTCGTGGAGTCAATTATGAAATCAAGACGGACGGACTGCATCGTGTGAAACCTGTCTTGACCTTTAATTTCCTTCTTCCATTGTATATTAAATTACCTCTGCAGTGCACGAGGGTCCGAGCCGACATCAAGCGTCGCATGATTGTTATTGCTGAGTAATTAGTTTTTGTGTCTCAGCGGGACACGAGAATTTCTTGTTCGCCCTCTCTCTTGACGTTCCATTCACGCAGCATGCCGTGATTCGAGAGCCAGACAAATTAAAATGTGAGTGTTCTCCACAGGAGGTCATAAATCGTGAGTGATTACATCATCGAGTGGAATAAAGCAACCGCTGTAAAGTTAAGGAATTAAAACTCGTTCATACTTAATTTCACATAATTGAGGAGTGTAAACATGCATTTGTGTAATGAGGATGAATTGGAATTTGATAGGAAATTATCTTGGGAAATGTAGATATAGATAAGATAGAACTTTATCAATCCCGTAAAGAGAAATTCTGACCACTATACAACAGAATGGGCCACATCTTAGGCGGTCCATGAGAACTGGTTCTGGCCCGTTGGCTTTATATTTGACATCCCTGCCTTTTTTAAATGGAAGTAAACATACCAAAATGAAAGATGGCGGATTGCTCCGTAGACCACTTCATATTTCACATTTCTCATCCTTGGACATCATCTTCCTCACTCTTCATCTTTCACAGCTCACTGATGACAAGGGAAGTCTTCATTCCCACCTGGAACCAATTTCTAAAGGTGCAAAACCAATTTCTTTGGAGAGGTGGATTCAAAAATATGACGGTCTAGAACCAGAACCACCATTAATCTATCAAGATTCAAGTGAAAATACTGAATGTTCAAATCGTATACATGATGTAATCCCTTTAGAAGCATCTGTATTAATAATATGGAAATGCAAAAGTACAACTTTATTCTCTTCCATTGATCAACTTTTCATGTTGAAAATGGAGATCAAACAAAAACATGAATCTAAAACGTGGATCAAACTGAATCCCACGCAATATCTTTCTCATCTCTCTTCCTCACCAAACTAGTTGTTGCTGCCGGCGCCACAGTGATGAGGGAGCTTATTGGAGTCCGGACCAGAGCCTCAGCCGCCGCCGCTGCTTCTCCCACTCCAATCAAACCTTCACCAAACAGGAAATCTGGGTGGATAAAATGGCTCTGACGTTAACGACAGCGCACAGCCGTCTGGAGCTCCTCTGAATGAACTGTGAGAGTGTATGGGAGAGGGACCGAGGGGCAGCTGAGGCCTCATTTGCTCAGTGGGTGGTCACTGCTCCCAAATGTCTTTTTGAGACATTTCTGGAAATGACAAACTAATTCAAACTTAAAATAAATAAGAGACATGCTGCAGTTCTGGTTTTCAGACATTTGCAAGCAAATTAGTGTTTTTTTTTTTTGTAATCGTATACATTTTTTTATTTGATAACATAGAATGCTTTATGAATAAATTTGGATTGGATTAAAAGTACTGTAGAAATTTATAGAAGAAAAAATGCATTAGTGACATTGAGCTAATTAAGAAAAACGTTTTGAAATAATTACATTGTGAAATATTGTGACTGTAAAGCTCAAATGTACATTGAACAATATGTTACACAAAGAAATGTGTAAAGAAATCTAACATTGATGGAGAGAGGAATAGTTGTGAACCTGTATATTCTGGTTCTGTGTTGCAGGTGGGCGGAGCCTAGTGAGGCCATCAGAGTAACTGCACACACCTGGCCACTGTGTTTCCAGGCTACATAAGTCCACCTGCCCAGCAGCTGATGGAACAGCTGCCAGTTCCTGCAGGTCTCCCTGCACCTTATCATGCTGCTGCTCCACCACCTCTCTGTTTGTCTTAATGTGTTATTTGTTTAAATATTAATAAATTGATGTTTGCTAAGTGTGACACCACGGATGTAAAAATAGAACGTAGGTCTCATAACCGAGCAAAGGGCAGGATGAGGTCATGCATTTCCTCATTACTGCAGCTTTTCTGACTTGCTCTCGGATTCTTCCGAGTTGGGTTGTTTAATGGTCTTATAATACACTTTTATTTTGTATTATTTATTTTCCAACGTAAAATACTTTCATGCGCTCAATAAATAAACCCCCTCTCTCTCCTTCCCCCCGTTTGAAGCTGTCCCATAAATCTTTATGGCAGAAACTCCAGCCGTGCTAGTTTGGACTCGGGGGTTTTGGGAGGAGAAGGAGGATCATTAGTTGGTATTTTTAGGTTGGAAACAAAAGGATTTTGAATTTTTATAGACGTTACAATGCATCCTGCTATGATGGAAAATATAAAGACAATGCATGAGAGGCTTAAGGTGGAGTGTGTAACATTTGGTGACATCTAGGGGAGGTTGTATAAAATGACCTCACCCCTCTGAGTATGAAGGAGAGCCTATGGTAGTTTGTATTTATATCTAATTTTGTCTTAATTATTTTACTGCTTCTACTGTCCAACTATTCTTTTTTTTTTTTCCTATTTGATTTTTATTTCTGCATTTATTTTACTTTAATCATGTTTTAGGTCTTCTAACCTATTATTTACATTTTATGCTGCATGGGTGCTGTGCATTTTATGTCTTTTTCTGTACAGCACCTTTATGGTTATTTTAATGAGCCTTATGAAAAAGTGGAATTGAAAGTTTGAAACACCATATTTTGAAAGTCTTGGACTCACTGACCTGTAATCCAGGTTATCCATATTTCCATATTGAAATAAAAGTCTTCTGTTACTTTATTTGATGTCCCCCGATGTGAACCTTAATTTATTTTCAATGGCACCTGAAAGTTAAAAGTTCTTTCTATCAGCAGGTCCGGCTCTTATTGTGGTGATGAAAGCTGCACAGTTTGATCTTCCTTCCTTTCTCTGGAGCTCATCAGACTCTGGCTCCGTGGCTCCATGCTGATCAGCACAGTGGGCATAATGAGCCTCATTTGTATTATCATTATTCTTTGGTTTTCCTGAGTGTGACTTACCAATGCGGTCTATTTTTCTCGCTCCAAATGGGAAAAGCTACGAGCAATTTTCTTCACTTCAGAGATAAAAAAAAAAGGAGTCAAACCACAAAATTAGAGAAAGGCTCTTTCATGTTGGGTGAGTTTGCCGCCTTGACAAAGATTAATCTTGTCTCCATTTGGATGCACGCTGATGACACACGACTCTAGGCCAAGCCTTCAATATTAAATCCTGCTGCTGCACCAAATCACACACACAAACAGACCAAATCAGCTCCCTGAATACGTCTCAGATTTATCTTTGAGACCGAAGATGATGATGAGGATGAGGAAGACTAAATTACCTCAAAACGTTTGTGTTACTAGCTTTGTCCACACACCTGGCCCCACTCCTGACCTCAGGGAGGTGCTGCAGCTCGTCCACGACACTGAATGAGGGGACTAGCACTAAGACTGTTACAGGCGCTGTCCATGGTGCTGAATAAGGGGACAACTACTATGGCTGTTCAATGCTCTGTCAATAATGCTGAATCCATAGACAACTACTGTTGATATTAGAGGCGCTGTCCATGGTGCTGAATCGAGGGACAATGACTCAATGACTGTTACAGGCGCTGTCCATGGTGCTGAATCAGGGGCCAACCACAGGGGTGCTACAGGCGCTGCCCATGGTGCTGAAGGAGGCTACTATAACTATGAGGCTGTTACAAGTGCTGTCCATGGTGCTAAATCAGGGGAAACTACTCAATGACTGTTACAGGCACTGTCCATGGTGCTGAATCAGGGGACTACTACTAAATGGCCGTTACAGGTGCTGTCCATGGTGCTAAATCAGGGGAAACTACTCAATGACTGTTACAGGCACTGTCCATGGTGCTGAATCAGGGAACTACTATGTGGCTGTTACAGGCGCTGCCCATGGTGCTGAATGAAGCTACTATAACTATGCGGCTGCTACAAGCGCTGTCCATGGTGCTGAATTAGAGGGAAGTTATGCAGCTCTTATAGACACAGTCCATGGTGCTGAATCAGTGGACAGTTACTAAATGGCTTATTCAGGTGCTGTCCATGGTGCTGAATCAGGGGAAACTACTTTATGGCTGTTACAGTTGGTGTCCATGGTACTGAATCAGTAGACAACTAGATGGCTATTACAGGCGCTGTTCATGGTGCTGAATCAGGGGCAGTGTTTTGCTCCGGCAGCCTCGGAGAAGCCGGCACTGGTCAGGACAGAGTTAATGAACACTGATGTGTTTCCCGCGCTCGGCACCATCACCGATAGATATTGTCTCAGAAATAACTTTGTTCACATCATTAGTCAATGACCCAATTCATGGGCACCATCTTCTGCCGGAACCACATTCGAGTGGCTGCTGCTGCTGTGTATTAACATTTATGGGGGAGGAGGAGGAGGAGGGGTATTGGTGTGTGTGTGTGTGTGTGTGTGTGTGTGTGTGTGTGTGTGTGTGTGTGTGTGTGTGTGTGTGGTGCTGTATGTGTGTGGTGCTGTATATCTGTGCCTCCCAGAAACAGGACTATCCCCCTGGCTCATTAGCAAAATGTCTGCTGCTTTTAAAAGAAGATGAGAGGATCTGCTGTGATTGCTCATTAGTGATCGTGGGAGGAACTGTGTCATGCTGTAAGTTTGGAGAATTCATCCACGCTCCAATCACTTTTTATATATATTTTCTCATGTGGAAATACAACCAGCCCCCCCGGCCCCCCCGCCCACCCCACACCCATCCCCAAATGTATCCACACCGCTGCAGGGGCTTCTGCTCCATCTCAGCCTGCAGCTTCGAAATGACTAAAATCCGACAACGTGGAAAAAACAGAAACGGTAATAAGGTCAACAACACAGAATGGGGAGGAGCCGAGTGAACAGGTCGCGTCATCGGTGGAGCAACAAGTGATGGCGATCCTCCACTCAAGGGGAATTGAGCTGGACGGGGAGAACATCGAGGCCTGTCACCCTCTCTGAAGGAGAAACATGAAGGAAAAGCCAGCAATAATAATTAGATTTGCAAACAGGAAGCATAAAAATGAACTGTTGAAACAGGTGAGACGGCGGAAGGGCTCAGATGTATATATTAATGAATACCTGACGGACAAAGGAAAATGCGGACATTGCCAGAATGGCCCGTCTCTTTAGAAAACACAATCAGTGTGGACTTCAATCGGCAAACATATACATGAAGCTGAATGGAACACCAGAACAAACCAAAGTACTAGGAATTAAGGACCTGGAGGAGCTGAGCAAATAGCAATGATACATACAACAACAAGGTCAACTTAAACTACAATCATGACAATTCCTGACAATAAACCCACATTGGAACTAAAAACCTTCGTGTATACAGAACACAACATACAGGACTTTGAGCACGATATTGATCAAGATATCAACATATTTAATGATATTAGAACTTTCCAATCAAAGCACAACATGACAATCATCCACTTCGATAGCAGAAGTCTATACGCCAACTTACACAACATCACTGTACATTAGAGACAGTTCAAGAACCCCTTCAATATCATCGCAATATCAGAGACATGGATCAGCAGTGACAGAGGTGTAGACTTTGAGATGGAGGGATATGATCTGAATTAGATAAACAGAGTGAAAAACAGTGGAGGAGGTGTGGCGAAATATGTGGACAAAGGACTGAAGTATAAGGTGGTGGAGAGTATGACAGAAGCTGCTGATTGTTTGGTGGAATTTATCACAGTAGAAATTTGTACGGAAGGAACAAAAAATATCATTTTGAGTCGTTTATACAGAACTCCAGGATAAAACATTGAAATATTTGATGGCTGGATGGAAAACATGTTCTCTAAATCAATGAAAAATAACAGTGTTTATCTGTGAAGAGTACAACATTGATCTGTTAAACCCAGAGAAGAATATAATAACAGAATTTTTCGTCAATACAATGTACAGTATGGGTTCATATCTGAAAATCAACAGACCTAGTAGAACTACTTCTTACTGTGCCACATAAATAGATAATATATTTACAAATAGTATGAAAAACAATACAGAAAGAGGGCCATAGTATCATGACATCAGTGACCATTTGCCTGTATTTATCGTCTATCACTGATTACTGGAAACCAAGAGGATGTTATTCAACTGAAATACAAACATGTAAGAACTGAAGAAAACTTAAACGCATTCAAGTGTGAATTACTGAAACAAAACTGGAATGTGGTATATGAAGAATAGGGATGAGGAAAATTAGTTTATATGTATGTTCGAAATGAAGAATCTATCAACCAATCAAGGCGAAGAGAACTTGTATATCTCACATACACCTTGCTCAACAGGTCAAATCAAATATTTCATACATGTTAAAGGTGCATTCCATTTTAAAATCACTTTGTAACGCTAATGAGTGAACAGTAATTATGTGATGTGAGTTAGATCAGGATCCCAACCGCCAGCAGTGACTTTAACACGTCCCCTAATGACCCTTTTGATCAGAGCGTGTATAAAGCACCTTTGAGAACCTGCACAAATGTATCGATCAGTATAAAGCTGCCAAATATCCATCTTTTCTCAGGACAGAGAATAAAAAGAGGATTAGGCGGAGGATGAATGAGCCGACAGAGCTGCACAATGAATGCTAAACTCCACCTAAAGGCTCCTACGAGGTGAACACATGGAAATGGAGCCAATTATTGATTATTGACGTGAACTCTGAGGGCCAGAAAACAAAAGGCTTGTAAATCCTTGTTGTTGAAAACTTACAATTTTCTTTTTTTCGGATCTGTTCTCATCGCACTGTGCAGGATTTTAAAACCTGCACAAAGACATGATGTCACAGAGGTTTTTATTTCGATGACTCATCCATTTATATCCCTGGATTTATTAGAACATCTGCATCCATTAAAGCTGGATTTTTTAATATCAGACGTTGGGGGCTTGAAATACGACTCACTGCTCCCGCCTCTGTTTCCAAAACCACAAGCCGCATCTGCTGAGAGGCTCCAGGACAAGAAATCGTTTTTATTCGATGAACCATATTGAAGCCGTTTATCCATGTGTGGAGTGAAGAGCAAATTTCTATGATGTTCATAATCATGCTTCACGGGTCCGAACAAACACTCGTTAGGGACCGTGGTTATATTACGCATGGTCAGTGAAACAGCGAAATACATGGGGAAATAATTAGAAATATTTTTTAATTAACGTCGCTGTGACCAGTGGCGGTGATGTTATTGCAGCTCTCCTTCCATCCTCACATGACCTTGAGATTCCATTCAATCTGCAATTCAATCTCCTAGTTTTGTTTTCAAAGCTTCAATTAGACTGAAGGTGGCGCAGAGGGAACAGCAGGGGAACAGAATCCAATCGAAAACAGATCCCTGTGAACCACCAAACATCTGATGCATGTTCCAAACATGTTACAGCTTAAAGGTGGACAGGTCACTTTTTGTCCTTTGAAAAAACAAACAAAAAAACATTTGATTTGACTCATCTCAAATCAAAGACAGTAACACATTCCCTCCATCTGCTCCTCACTCACTCAGTGCTCATCCTTATTTCACAGATGTTTAACTCACAGGAGTGAAGTCAGGTCGTCTTATTGAGTTTTACGAGAGGGAAATAAAAATGGTGGCTGGATGTAAAAGAGTCTTGGTGCACAATGTTTTTTTGTTTTTTTTTAATAGTGGTTACAATCTTCTCTCATCTCTTGAATTGTAAAAGGAAAGTAACCTGAAATGGAGAGACTGCTTTTTGTTTTCTCCCCTTCATTTCCCAGATAAACCTTATCATCATCATCATTTCAAGATTAAAGTGAAATTATTGAAAATATGCTGCAAATTAATTACTATGTTTAGACTTTTAATAAGCGGGGACGTCAGCCATGTTTATCTCGCTACCCTTTAATTGTTTGAATAAAAAAGGTGCAACCAAATATAAACAAGTCAAGAGCAACAAATAATTTTTTGCTTCAGTGAGGATGAAAATAAATATTTGAGTGTTTCATATCTGTTCTAAACATGCTTTATTAATGAGTGTAAAAATAAAATAGAAATTGATGTCGGGTCCCTGTTTTTATGGTTGTCATGGCAACCTGCCAAAGCTGATGGGACAGTGTGTCCATGTACACATTTTCATATCTAAATAACTTGAAAATGTTATGACATTGAGACCACGCCCACTCAGCCACTGTGGCCACACCCCCTTCCACAGACTGAGTTACATCCACACAAGAAAACCCAGACTTAGACTGGTGTGTGTGTGTATGTGTGTGTGTGTGTGTGTGTGTGTGTGTGTGTGTGTGTGTGTGTGTGTGTGTGTCTTCTGTCAGACTCTCTGAGGAGCAGTTAGTGCAGGATTTAAAGGCATGTGAAGGAGGCAGAGGTCATGGATAACAAGTGAACATGCCCCCCCCCGCCCCCCCTTTGAAGTTCCACAAAGAAAACTCTGGAGGCTTCTCAATGAAAACCACAAAAGCTGCTGCTCTCAAGCTCTGGAATTGACTTTGTGGTGCAACATGGCCGCCACCATGGGGCGGGCGGGTGGGGGGCTCTTGACATAGAATCATTGTGTCTTCATTACTTTAGAATACACGAAGCCCATATGCTGGATATCCTGCCTTATCGGTGATGAAGATGAGCGGAAAGTGAACCTCGTCTCTCAGGGTGATTAATGTCCACCAAGTGCAATTAAAGACTTTTAGTTAATTTCCCTGTCTCTGCTCCCCACCCACCATTTTTAATCATTTCCTGTGGTTTGGCTCCGTATAATTGAATATCTTCATTATATGAACCATGGAGGCAGGAACCATGTGTACAACCTTTTACACACACACACACACACACACACAGACACACACACACACACACACACCTTGGATTTTTGTTTTTTTCTTCAAGCCTACATGAATTTTTTTTTTAACTTTCTATACTATGTTGTTTATTTAAATGATTCACATGATATCTTATTTATTGTAATTATAACCCTACAGCTTATGTTCATGGCCAAACACAATACCTTTCAAAATAATATTATTAGTTGTTATGTTGAGTACTAATTAAGGGACGCCATCATGCAGTCATGCTAACCTAAGCTATTGCGTCATTGTGGTTAATGCTAAATTTAGAACATTTGCTAAAGTTGAGTCGTTTCATGATGTTCGGTGTAAAGTATTAATATGCTAACGTCAGAGGTTATTTACTGCGAACGAGCAAATGTTAGCATTTCAAACTCCACAAAAACAAAAAAAACATAATTATCAGTTTGAATGTATAGGTATGAAAAAGTTAACAATGCATACTCTTAAACTTCCCTTTACGATTGTTTATTAATCTTTTTTGCGCTCCAGATGTGACTCGGAATAAACGAACGGACAATCAAGCTTGTATGTAAGTTCATATTAATTGAGAATGATGAGCATGATTCAGGACTTTGATGTTAGGACCCCAGTCCAACAGCCGCAGCAGCTCATCAGCAGAATCAATACCATGATCAAAAACAAAGACATCAAACACTGAAATCTACAACCAATCATTACAATCGTCACACAAACAAACCTGACTCCAGATTTGTCAGTTTAACTTTAAATCCACTGAACTATAAAGTCTCAGTCACCACCTACGAACAGTTTAACTCTGCCCGAAAGCTGCTGGCAGCATTTCCAAGCTGAACTTTCCTGTAACTGTAACTTTGTCTGAAAGTGTTCCATTCTATTCTGTCTGCCATCACCGGCTATCAAGGCCTGTTATTTGAAGTGTTGGACAGGCCACTAGGAAAAGTGTAGTGAGCTCTGCTGCCAGGTTCTGCAGCAGTAAATGAAACTCTCTGGACGCCCCCAGAGGGAAGTACTAGAGAGGCTGAGCTACTGCAACAAGGTAGAAAAAGTACTTTACTTCTCCTCAAGTAGATGCTTTCTTTCTCAATCAGAGTAAATCTCAGGTGTGTGCAGAGTAAATATTACTCTCACCCCCATCAAAACTGGATCAGAGTAACAGAAGTGTATACTGAGACCGATAACAGCCAGAATTACATCAGCAACGATGGATGACCTCCTTTAAAAGTGAAGCCAAAGCATTTCCATTATTACCCAGCAGCAAAGGTCACAAAGCCCACCTCCCCCATGTTAATGGATGTGATAAGAGCCAAACTGAAAAGTCAATGTATTGGCTGTAAATGCTACAGTCAAGATGGTAGAGGTCAAGTTTGCGAGGAGTATTTTGACTGATCATTTACTCGTTATGAATTGTGATGCTACGACTCTTCAAAAGAAACTAGTATTTGCAGTGACATTGATTCTTTCACTACAACAAACTTCCTTTTCCAGTCAAACACACTCAGAGCCGTGTGTTGGAGAGTTGTGTAAATAATAGTATAGTTGCGTAAACCCACAGCAATAGAGTCGAGGGAACTAGCTTGAAACGTCACAAACCGACAGTGCAAACGTTTTAAAAGTCCCTCTGAGGACAATCTGGTCTGTTAACAAGCAAGTCCACACAGAACCGAGTCAAGCTGGCACTGAAAACCCAAAGGAACAGGTAGCATCTTTGATCAGTACTTGAGTCGGTACTCTGACTGACTGACTTGTTGAGAAGGAGTTGAAACTTCTGCAGGAGCTTGTTGTTGTTGAGACCTCCGTGCCTCAACCTGGAGGAGCCGGACCCACTTCCTGGTCGGCCCCCACTCTTAGTGGATCCCTCCTTTCCTCCACAGATGGAAAAAGGTGAGCAACTCCAACTTGGTTGAGCTACACCAGCACAGACAAAATAGGCCTCAGCCTGAAGGAACTGCAGTAAAAGTAAGCCACTTCCTGGTCTGGGCGTGGCCAGCCAAAACTCCCTCTCACAGTTGATCCCTCCCCCTGTCCACCTCCCAACAGAGGAAGTAAAAAGTGAAATTAACTTGACTTTGAAATTGATACACAGTCAAGCGGAATAGAATTGTAAATGACAATTAGAGTAATGAACTAAGAACTTTATTCTTATTAATATACGGTCTGGTCGGCACAGGGCAGAAAATGAGGATTTAAAGATGTATCTTTGATTTATTAGAGGAAGACTGTTTCAGAGACACAAAGATGGGGCCTCAGAGACCAATATGAACTTGCTGAAAATTGTTTGTACTGTCCCTTAAAAGATCAAAACTAGAACCACTGCACATAAAATGTCCATGTAACTCCCAGCTAAAAAAATCTGCTGCACCCCCCCCCCCCCCCCCACACAGTAGATATCTGTACCTTCACCTCCTCCAAGTGTTAATGGATTTAATATTTCATGATTGAAACTTCATGGCCCTGCGGCTCCCCCCTCATTAGCAGGTCTGTTCCTGAGCCCTGGTGAGGAGGCGCCGCAGCAGCAGAATGGCCAATCAGCACCGACTACCTGTTTCTCCAACTGGGCAAATTAGCACATGAAAAGTATTAGGGGCCCAATTTAATCACATACAGCCTCACAGCTGTATGGCTCCATCTGAGACATTTATGAACGCAGTGGCTGGGAGGTCCTTATTTAAACCTCCACCACTGAATTTGAGTGGCTGTTTAAAGAGACCGTGATACATCTGATATAACGAAGCATATATTTGATTTCCTTGTAGAGGAATTAAACTTGTGGGCAGATACGTTGATCCCAACTCCACTGACACTCTGTGGTAATGCCGTCTCATCACGGGCAGCATCTCCTCTCACTCGTCTCTAAGGATGATTGACTCCATTGTTGACTCCACCCGTCAAACCACCTGGCGTTACCACTATGGTGGATTAGAGTCATTCAGCGCCGCGTTTGTTGCCGTGACACCAAAAGTAAACGCAGGTCCTCGGAGACAGCAGGGCCAATAATTAAAGTGAAATGGGGCAGATAATAGCTTTTAAAAACATTTCAGCCATTTAATGAGCTTATTATTTACGTTGAAAAGGAATGTGTCACCACAAACATCAGGGCGAGAGCTGCCACCCACTCAGATCATGCTGCGTCTCCATAAATTGCCAAAAAATTATATTAGCACTCAGCCCACTCTTCACATCCCCTCCGGGTGAAGCCGTTTCTTGGAAGGCGCAAATTAAGAGATGAACTATAACAATATTATCACTTGGCTCCCAACAGAAATCAAATAATTTAATTAAACAGAAGTAAGTTTTATGATGGTGTCAGTCTTTTTGCAGGCAGCGGCAGCTTTGTTTTTTTTCCATTACGAAGTAAAAAATGGAGCCACTCATGCGCGGGTTTATTGGATATGGGGGTGCATTAGTGCCAAGGCCACTTTCAGACGCCGAGAGGACGGCAATGATGGTGACTTAATGAATGATGTCAGTGCTCAGCCAGCGTGTAGCAATAAGTTAACTCCTTTGTTTTCCCCAGTCTCTGTGGCTGGTGATTCCTCATGGCTTTTATTCTGAAAGGCTTCCGTTTCCTGTGTGTGATTCTGTAATGCTCAATGTCTACATGCAAGGATGGAGCCCAATCAGCTGCATCCGGTAGCCGCCGTTCACAGCATCTCACCTCGCTTTCTTGGCCTTCAAGAAAAAAGTCCCACTTTAGAAAACCATCCCCATTCATTTCAAGTCCATTTTAATTAAAAAATGAGTGCTTCTCTGTATTTCTGAGCATAAGGTAGTTATTTGTATTCATTTAAACAGACTGGAATTGTTTGCTCAATCATTCCTTGGAATGAAAACGGAGGGCCATATTGTCTTGATATAACAATATGGCCCACGGGAACAATCTTATGTGCCCCTTCCCCTGGAAAAATAATGGCCCCGCCCCCGATCTAACCCGTCCTTTGAGCAAAGGTGATCACACGCCGCTTCCGTTTTAATGGCCTGCACCTTTTCCCTTTTGTCCAATGACTTCAGAGTCAGACAGTGAACTCAGCACAGATAACGGCATGTCCTCTCCTAATGAGATGGTTCTGGTCATTCTGGATGCAGCTGCCTAGAACCGGGACAGCCATCTTTTTTTTTTCTTTGATTTATGGAGAGAAAAGTGCCAATTAGCACAGAACAAACCGGCAACATTATAGACGGCAGGAGCTGCAACAGTGAACTTGACCGCTGATGGCTTCATCGATCACAGCCGGATTTAAGCTGCAGAATGAATTATGCCGTCTGTGTGTGTGTGTGTGTGTGTGTGTGTGTGTGTGCCACCGGAGCAGAGAGGAACTGGGTCAACTGGACGACGAGTGTGTGTACATGTGGTGCTTTGATGGGTCCAAGCAGATCACTGTCACCATCGTGTAGCGTCTTTAAAAGTAACACGAAGCTAAAGAAGGTGATTGGCCATCAGGCAGCGACTCGTCTGACAGCTGGAACAAAGGGGCCGAACATGAGGTCTTTATACAAGCTGCTTCATCTGTGAAGAAGAAGAAGAAGAGAAGGCTGAATGACTCATGATGGCACTGCTGCTCCAATAGTGCAACTTGAGGGATGATGAGAAAACGCAGTTAAAATACACAATACAAGAAACAAGGAGATTTGTTTACCTTTAAATCATTGATAAGGGGGTTCATTTTATATCTTCAGTTACAATTATTGGAAATCTAAGATGTAAGCAGAATATATTGAACTGATTTATTGTTCAAACAACCATTCAGATATACAGCTTGTCAAGCTAATATGCAAAAAGTGTTTTCTGCACTCTTGAAATAAATAAGTTAATCTAAAGTATTGTGAACATAATGTAAACATGTTGATGTGAATTTGCATTCTTAACATGTAAAACTGTCAAGTGTGTGCCCTATTGTGTCTGATCACCTCCCTGATTTCTCTCACCTGTTTCCTGTTAGCTCCACCCCCTTTCCCTGAGTACTTAAGGTGTTGTCGTGCTTCCTCACTCTGCTGAAACCCTGGACATGACAAGATCTGGCAACTGTGACTCTCCTGTCTTGTTTCGTTTAGTTGTTGCTGTCTTAGCATTCCTCGCCGTGGGGCGTTGTTGACAACTGAGATCTGATTGTTTTAGAGATGCAATTGCACTGAATGGACACAGGAGGTCCTGTGATCTATTAGTGATATTGTAGACTTTTTTTAGTCACAATTTCAAACGCAGGGCCAAGCAGGATGAAGATTTATTGACAGCGTTTTAATTGTAAACAGCTGGACTGCAATATTTGCTGTTGCCGTGCACTGTGGGATATATAGAATGAGTACTGGTAGAAATACCCCGTGACCCAGATTACTGGATAAGTGCTTGAAGTTTACTGTGGTCTTTGTTAGACAAGGTCACACACTTTGTAAAGTAAGGTCAACATGTCATATTTTTACAGTGCAGTGAGAACTCTCCTTGTCACATTGGGAACACGCCATCAATCAATTCCCCACCAACAGCTGTGTTACAGATTCCACATCCCACCACTTTCCACCATCTTCTCTCTCCCAACCTCCAACCCCCACACCTGCTCATTGACATTCATCATCATCCTCCACTTATCTCACATCTTCATAACGTCGGCAATTAACGTCAAAATGTTGCGAGCCCCACCCCACCCCTCTTTTTCTTTTCTTTTTTTTTTTTCCTCTTTTTCTTTGTTTTTTTTTTTTTTTTGCAAAGCATGCGGTGCATGAACACCTCCAAAAAAGGTCAGTGGATGCGTTTACAGGCCCCCCGTTCTTCCATTACTCATTCTAAGTGTGTTGGTTGACACCCGTGTCCCCTCTCGGGCCCCCGGGGGACCCATTTCCCCACCTCTCCTCAGAGATGCATGGATGTAAACCTGCAGCAGGGGACCGACTCAACAGCGAGGAGGCTCCATTACAACAAGTTTGCTGTGTTTGCGATTGTGCCTATCGATGCTATTCGTCATCATGGGGGGGGGGGGGGGGGGGGGGGGGCCCCCAGGGGGGGGGGGGGGGGGGGGGGTTGGTGCCACATGGGCAGGTGGCGTTGATCAAGTTGGCATTTAAGATCTGGATGTGCTCGTTTCCGTCCGCTTGGCCACCGGGTGGCCACTGACGCACTTTATTGGAGAGAAGCAGCACTTTAAATTCAGTACCATGCAGTTTGACTTGACGTATAAAGAATATAAATAAAAAAATGTAGATTTCCACTGTCGGCCTGCGGGCATTAGTGGAGGGCCACTTTCCCAAATAAATAGATGCGTTATTTCAAGATTTGTATTTCAATTATTTGGGAAGTGCCACTGCAGCCACCCCGTAATATCCTTTTTTCACCACTATAGTGAGTCATGAGCCACTACAATGCTTGGATACACAGATTCATAGAAAAGCAACAAGGAAATGTTTGACACTGATACATACACAATATCAGCACTAATGGAAAAGTGAAAAATGGAGCAACTTAAACTTTCGCTTTGTGCTCGTCCCAGTTTTTATGTCATTAGCCAGAATTAGAACTCACGCATCTTTCATTTATTTTCCACTTTCTGCAAAAAAAGCATGAAGTCAACCAAGGGAGAGACCTTTCACATGTTCATATCCCAGGTTTTATTAGCAGTATTAAAGGACTTAGCTTTTCTTCTGACCCATTTTAGGATTTACCCCATTTCAAAAGTGAATCACAAAAACCCTTGTGGCCCCGAAACCATCTATGCTTTTTATCTACTAAAAACGTATCAGATTTTAAACTCATTGAAACATCCCTTCCTTTGCGAACACTTTAACTAGCTCTCGGGGATCTGGTGTTTCATGATCATCCCCTATGTAATTATAGTTTAACTTTTATTTGATATTCCTTTTTTTTTATTGTATTTTATTTTTTTTTGTTAATGCTCTGCACAGTAATATCTTACTATAGTTTTTAATAAGTGCTTTAGATATAATTGTTACTTATAAAAATGCCAGAAAAATGATAATGCATGAAAACACATGCATGTCATTTGTGACCTTTGACCTTTACCTCAGAACTGATTCAGGAACACATTTTACAACCGCACATTAAATTAGACTATGATAAATGTTATGCTGCTGGCCATTTATTGGAGTGTGCAGTTTGATGTCCTGTGGTGCCGGGTGTTAGAATCCCCACATGGTAATTCCTCTTCATTTGCACTACATTAATAAATTACATTCTCCCTGTGACAGCAGAGCTAGCCTCGCATGACAGTGCGTAGACAGTCCAACAATTAATGAAATATCTGAGATTGCAGTTCATTTGTTGGCTGTGAGAGGGAATTGAAATCCTAATGAAACAGCTCCTCTGGAAAACAAACAAAGCCACTCCCCCCGTCGTGTAAAACTGGGGGGTGTTCACCTGACCGACCAGGTGATGCTAATTCAAGCCGAGTGTGATGCAGAGCTACAACCTCACCGATGTGTCTTTATTGCAATTAGCCGACAAACGAGTGCAAACGTGCATTCGTTCGGGGAGACGGCTCACATAATGATTAATGTCAGCCGAGGCAACGGCAACTATACAAATGAGCAATTGTAAAAGGGATTACACGCATCAGTCATCCTAAATGCAAGAAATCCTTACGTTGTCAAACACGATAGATAAACAAATCTATGAGGAGGTGGCGGCGGCAGCGGATTCCCTCGTTCACGACACCGGGATCAGCAATGTCAATGACTCGGAAAAGCCTCCTGAGCCCAAAATCCTCCCAGGATCAAAGTACTTTTACTTTGAAGTCGTACAAACGTCCTGTTTCAGGAATAAGCTTTAATTAGGCCAGGATCAGCCAATTAAAAACAGATATGTGCTGTGTACAGAGTTTCATGGGTAATTATTTAAAGTTTGACTGGTCCCCCCCCCCCCCCCCCCGCTGTGCATCAGGTCCTTATTATTATTATTATTATTATTACTACTACTACTACTACTACTACACTGAGCAAATTGATAAATAGCTTCTGCCTTTAAACCTAAATTAATGAGGTCTGGTTAAGTTTAGTCGACTAATTAGATGGTCAGGAGACATACAAGGATTAATGGGGGGGGGGGGGGACTGGGGGCGAGGTTACAAACCCCCACACCTCTATGGTGTGTGTGGTCTTGTTTTATTTTGCCTCATGTGTTTTCAATGCGATATACTGTATTCTTCAGTAGTGGCCACTAGGGGGCATTAGACTGGTGGAAGTCAATTGAAAGTGTTTGCAGCACTTGACATGAGCCGTTTGTCAGCTTTGTTGTTTTTAAAATCCATTGCATTAACCTTTAGATGAAAACAAATCGTCAGACAAATACTAGCAAGGCCCCTGGGACCCCCTCGCCCCCCTGCCCAAGCTGCCAAACACTAAACCCATCGTGTTGAGAGCCGCTGGGGCCATTAACCTCCCAGTCAGATCCATCTCAGCCCATCAAGGAACCATCAGACTCTTGCCGTCACAGAATTGATCCATTGTAATTGCATCCTGTGAAGTTAATGACTTTTAAAGGCAAATTCATTGTTTACAATTCGAACAGAAATATGTAAATGACCTTGACAAATACCAATTACCGTCAGCCGCCTTTATGGATGTACCCAGTGTTCGTCATTTGATGTCAGGTCCCTGTTGGAGGACATGGCTTTTTAATTGATCGTCATACAAAAAAACAAGGGGGTTCATAGTAGACTGAACAGTACAGCAGCATCATATACACATACATATAGTACACACATACAGTACACAGGGCTAATGGGAGCCTTTATTGAACACATGGAACAAGTCACCGATCACTGTGGTGATGTAAGAATAGTCATTCCTGCCTGACAGCGCTTTGCACGGAGCTGTGATCAACAATGGAACATGAAGCCACCAGGGACATCACAGATAAACAGCCAATAAACAGTGTTTGTTTACTTTATGTTGTGTACAATACATGAAAAGGGAGACATGGCTCCTAGATAGAGCGTTTAGAACTCTCTCATCCCAGCTTTAGACCCTTTTATCTGAAGTTAGAGAAGTTTAGGCCCCTCTGATCCTAAATTCTAGAACCAAAGGCTCCTTTGATCCCAAGTCGTACATCTCCAGATCGTCTGATCTCACAGCTTTGGACCCTGTTATACATATAGACAACTTCGGGAACCTTTTACCTCCATGTCCTTAGAGCCTTGGATACCTTTGGATCCCAAATTTGGGCTCCAAACTCAAGAACTTCGGACACCTTTGACCCCATGTTTTATAAAGTTGAACGCCATTTGGATCCCATTTTCAAAACACCTTTCATCCCAAATGCAACAACTGGGCCTTTTGGGTCCTTTAGTATAGACCTTACCAAGGGTCTCAAATAGCCCAGTTGGTACCAAGGCTATAGAAGCTTAGTCAAATTCATTGGATCCATCCATCGATTGAAGGAGCAAAAGTACTTTCGGACGTACATCACAGAGAAGTGTTTGGAGGAGGTTGGGGTCTTCCTTGACTAGATGGATTTTCAAGGTGTCCTAGATTGGCTTGAGGTCATCTGTGGAGACGTCTGAGCAAATGTCATCCGTCATTAGGACACAGCCCATGAAACACGCTGCTCGATTTCTACTCGGAGTAGTTTCCTTCGGGGAATCACAAGGATTGTTCTCGTTGACTGGAGGCGGCAGACAACAGTAAATTGTTTGCTCTGAGAAATGAACGGGCGGGAGCAGAGGGGATTCTTCAGGCTTTAGACGGAAAGAGAGGGGTATGTCACCAAGACTCTGCATCCTGTCTTCTTTTAGGAAAGTGGAATTGGGAAAGATTCTCTGACAATGTCAGGGATTGTTTACAACAGACAGCACATGGATGGCCAGATGGAAGCCTTAAAGATATTAACTTCATTACAAATAGTCTTTTACTGGTCTAATTTCCCCATTCAAGTCTATAAAGTTGCTCGCCTGCAAATATACCAAAAAAGTTCTTGACTTCAGGGTTCTGGGGCCCATTGAGCATGCTCAGTAGCATCACTCCCATAATGCATCACGGGTGCAAGAACTAGCAGTTAGAGTGCTGGAACACAGCTATGATGTCACACAGAAGGACGAGACTTTTCATTTCCTCACACAGCATCTCATATCAAATATAGAAAACAAAGACCAATGGAGGTGTCCTGCAAAGCAGGCGTCTCAATTACCATCGTGGTCTATGGGAAAATGCCTTTTGGGCCGCATGGGTATTTTTCGGTTGCAGTACCCTGAGTTGCCATTAGGGAAGCTAGAAGTCCGCTGTTGTAATTTACATATCCATGCATCATCATGGTCCTTGGCACAAATACATCTAAATATGGAGGCCTGTGGACACCGGGAAGTTATTGGAATCATATTTGAGAATTCTTTTGAAGACGCAGAGTTTTGATTTTCATCTATTATATAAACGAACAAGTTGTATTTTAAGAAGGTTTTTATTCACGATTTCTCCTCCAGGTGAGAAAGAACACCTGCCCATGTCAGTGATCTCCAGGGTCCAAACTGGGAGCAGTTACATTAGTGCCACCTCGGCACTTCCAGGTCCAGTGTCTTGCCAAGGTCACTTGGCCCGAGATTCAGTTGATGGCTCCCAGTCAGGCTGGTCCAGATGGTCCCCTCTGCTGACACCAGCTCTGAAGGTGAGGACATCACTAGTGACATTCAGCCGCCAAGTACCCTGAGTTACAGTCGACACTAGTGAATGTGAAATGTTTCCCTCTCTCCCTCCGGCTGCTGAGGAGATGTCTGACTGATACTTCCGCGTGTGAGCCGCTGTAAGTTAAAGGCTAATTGTGCCGCTTTATGTTTGCATAACGGTGAAAATCAATTGTTATAGCAGCCAGAGTCCAGCATATCATTTTCAGTCTTGAGTGTTTTTAAATAAGTATACTCTTCTTGTCTAAACATTTAAAAAAGAGCTCATTTTAAGTGGTGTAATAAAGTGTCAAAGATGCAGAATTGAATGATGTACTTTTTAAATTGTTAAAATTTTCCGCTGCAGTCCAGATGAATATAAACACACATATGTAAATATTGCACCTCACCCGTAAAATGTGTTTGCAAACAGTATCTCAATACACATCTACCTTCATTTCTCACTGGTTGAAGAACGAACTGGCACCTGTTTACAAAACATAAATGGGAACATAACACTCATTTCATGACAGTAAATTCAATTTAATGTTCGGTAGAGATGCAACACTGACGGAAAGTTTAGGGAGATACTCCTGATTCAAGGTGAGGAAGAGATTACAAGGCAGGTTGCTGTGGTAACATGTCGATGAAGCCCCATGATTCTGTGGTTCTCTTCCTCTTAAATATAGTTTTCATTTTAAAATCAAGATTCATATTAGTTTTGATCATTTCTTGCTTTGAATGATCAAACATTGAAGCTATAGTATGTTCATGATGTGTGTATGTGTGTGTTTTTTTTTACCTTTATTGACTGATTTTGAAGATTATTGTCTCATTTCTTGAACCAAGACATTGGGAATATGTTAATAGTTACTCTGGTTGTAGGCGCTAAGATTGTTTTGATAAATTGAAGAAATTCAAAGTCTATTGGGCTGAACTTTGCAGAAGCTGTAAACAAAATGCATCCTTAGTTTATGCTCTTCATCTCTTGATTTAAAAAATGAAATACATTTTCTTTATATATGCTCATCATCCTCACCTTTTAATGTACTCTTAGTTTTAAATGACCACTCAAGACACTTCTCTTCTTTGGTCAAGACAAGCTTTTGAAAATCCTATAATTACCACACCGTAAATCAACCCATTTAACATTAGTCATTCCCTTTTTGTCCGACATGTATAAAAGGCTTAAGGATGGCTAATTGTTAGCGGAGGAGCTTTACCCCGACGCTACAAAGAGTCTTTCAACGCGGCAGAGATACGGAGGAGCTTTTTAACGTCCGTGCATTGAATAATTTTCTGATAACATTGAAACCACTCTTAGTTTTTTGGAGAAAGGCGGCAGAAAGGAAAACCTGGCTGAGAGCAGCGTGCAGCCGTCCGGCAGCAGCGGCAGCGGCTTTGTGAGGAGAGGCTGCCTGCAGCCGCAGATAAAATGACAGGAGGTGACAAATTCATAACGGCTTTGTGTTGCTACAATTCAGAGGGATTGTGGTGACTGGCTGGGAATAAGGCGACACGGCTGACAGGGATTTGAACCTGCCACACACACTCACACGGCAGCTAGCAGACAATCTCCGTACCGATGCCTCTCGGAAAGTTAAAACAGCGAGAGTTCTTTATTTTCCATGTAAAGATAAGTAACATTAGAGGTGTGACTTAAAGAAGTCGAGGACATGACAGGCTCCATGTGACAAAAGTTTTGTTTTTCCAAAGTACACAGTTTGTTTCAGAACAAGACATCGTTCGGTGATGCCCAGAGTTTGACAACAGAGGGGTTGTTGTTTCTCTTTTTCAGAGAGTTTGATGCAGGAAGTTCAGTTTTTAAACTCTTCACTCACTGTCATAAAAACAGAGTTGCTGAGCAGCCAACAGTTCACATCCCCAAACTCTGCCTCTGCCTCTGCCTCTGCTGAACCTTAAATTCTCTTGGACTTCTCCATTAACACCATTCATTTGCGTGATGAAGACACACAAAGAAATGTATCCAGTGATGCCAGGGTGAATGCTGACACGATAAATGACACTCCTCGTCAAATAAATTGTTTGTAGTTTTGATGTAGTTCCATTTCTCAACAGCAGGTGGCAGCGTTGTGCGATAAAGCCCACTATGCCTTGTATAGAATGCATACAACTGGTATATTAAGTATAAATGAGCTAAATTGTCAAAAAACAGACTGAGTGGAAGAGTAGCACAAAAGTCTAGTGTAGTGGCTCATGAATCAGTGTAGTGGTAGAAAGTGGCATTGCACTTTGGCCAGACTGGACATGTTATGTCAATGTGTACATTTAACTCACCAATAATATCAGTTTTCTATTTGTCAACATCTTATGGTGAAAATGAGGCATAAAGCTCATTTTTGAACATTAGCGAGAAACATTTCAGACCTTAAGAAAATAAACAGTTGAAATTGTAATGACTTCTGATAATAGCTTAGTGTCAGCGGTTGACTTTTAGATGGATAGAGTTGTCAATATTTATTGAGATTACCCTAAACAAATGAAACATTCTGGCTTAAGCGAATCTTGCTGTATCGATTGTGTCCTTGTGTTTATCACTTTGTGGTTTTCATGCTCGACATTGCGCGAGTCCAGGATTCGGTTTGTGCTCAGAATGTCGAGACGTGTTCATGTCTCCGTCTCTCCAGCTCTTCTGCTTGTGTTGTCTGCTCTTCTCCCCCTCATCAGTCACTGTACCAGCCAGCATCACCTTTGATGAGACCAAGAGAAAAGAGCCAGACTCCACCTGCCAGCAATTGTGCAGCTTCCTGGAATGTGTCATGAAAAGGGATGAAAAGGAACATAAGACAGATGCAGAGAAAGGGCAGGGAGGGGAGAATTTTAGAAGAATTTTACCTGACATCAGCCCTTCAAAACCCACTATTTTGCAAGGTGTGCCAAAGAGAGTGGCTTCAGGCTGTGGTGAAACATTGGCGAAAGAAATATAAATGTACCAGCGCTTGTGATTACATCGACTACAACCTCAAATGTCTTTAGCTCTTCCAGTTAATGTGAGACGAGCCTCAGTTTGTCCGATACGTCAAAGACATTTTGATGTTACGCTTAAAGCCCAAAGCGACAATACAACGATTCACTCGACAAACCATTTTGTCTTTTACTCACCTGTGTTTTTACATTTTCTGACAGGTGACCTTTGCTGAGAAGATTGATTCTGTCATGTAGGTGTGAGGGCTCACCTGAAACATCCCCAAATACAAAGAACACGTCACAACCACTGTACTGTTATGTTTTGTTGTCATGTATTCAGAAAGTATTTGTTCCAGAGGCGGGCGCTATTTGAGGAGCAACACTGTGATGTCATCGTTGGGGGACACTTCCCAGCATCAGCTGGGAGTCAACCAATCGCGTGAGACCAGGCCTGCTGGCCAATCAGAGCAGTCATGGGCTTTTCCTTGAGGGAGTGGGAGGAGCTCTACAGAGCAAAAACAGGAGCTGGAGCTGTGGGCAGTGAGGATACCACTGTGTTTTCTGAACATTTAGCCGCATAAATAATAAACATAATCAAAATTAACTTAAGTAAAAAATAACTTATTTAAGTCCATTTATTTGTTTTCCATTTGCTAAGTGAAGCACACAAGTGAGGAATCATCCACCATAGGAGCTGAGAATTAAAGGGTGTAAATAAACATATGCGTAATTGGAACCCTCACCGATGATGACTCGGCATAATGTATATTGAGTTTGTCTCGATAACTTCTAAGGGAGTTCCAAGTGAGAGGACAGGAAATGGGAACACATCCGATATAGTCAATCAACTGCAATTAATCTCTCAGCCGTGGGTGAAGGTGTGGGCTGGTTTGTAAAAGTGCCCACGCTTCTCACCTCTGGTATCATTACACACTCTGCTGCCTGCTGCTGTTTTATATTTAAAAGAGGCGTGCAGCGGTGGTCCATTTGTGCATCAGACCGTGCAGTGTAAATAAAAAGCAAGGCCAGGGACATTAGCCCGCTTGTGTTTTGCGTAGAGTTTATTAGTCACGTTATTGAAATGTGACTTTGAAGCAAAGAGAAGGATGGACTTCCTCTCTTCTACATCTCACAGTTCCTCTTTAAAGTACCATTGGGTCTCACAACATCTTTACTTGTATTTACATATGTGTATTTATATTGTTTTACAAGTTCTGGTACATTTAATGAGCAGAATGGATTATCATTAACATAACTCTGCATTGTGTAAATTCCAGCTCTCGAAGAGCTACTGGTGATTCAGGGACATGGTGTTATGCAGTTGAAGAATGAATTCCCAGTATTCCATCTTTACTATGGTCTTTAACTGTTCAAACCACACATAGTCCAGTGAAGCATCCAGCCGCTCGGCTTCTCGGCCTAAATGAACTTACCCTTCGACGATGTGCGAGGGTTCAGTCGAGTAAACGTACCCAAAAAAGTCACCCTGCGTTATCACATATTTTTTTGTAATGTACATAAATCTGTTGGTGCATAAAATCATAAAAGCGCCACAAGGAAACGCTGAACCCAACACTTTTCATGATACATTAACCCCATATTTACTTAGCGCAAATGTTTATCGTCAGCAGCGTGTTAGCAAACAACGCCAAGGGGGGAAGATGAGAGGGAGTTTTTTTTGTAATTCTAACCACTCTCCCTCTTTTCCATTTTGCCCTCTTTCCGGTTTTAGACTTTGTAAACTGTGATTACAGCTAAAGAATAGCAGGAAACACAAAATGGGCATTTACCAAAAGCCACTCTGACTTGCAAGATTTCGCAATTTCTGAAGCGTGCACTTAAGATGTTTTATTCCTTTTTTTGAGGATACGCAGCTACTCTGAAGGTCGTGTTCTTGTCAAATGAGAAGCAGCACACGGAATGACCCCTGGAGCACATGGGTTCAAGCCTCACTTTGACTTGTCTGACACCTTTACAACACTCTTGCCAGTCTAATCGCTGACACTCCTGCTCCTCGACCGTTTCATGAGGGCGCCCTGTTGACGTGGTACAAGCACTATCACACACCACCATATGCTCCTTATTTCCATGTCTATAACGAAGGAACCCCAAGGTCTGCTCAATAGATGTCACTCTGTCTCCAAAATAAGTCCCTTTTTCCTCCCACAAATCAATGTGTGAGTATGTGTGTGTGTGTGTATATGAATGTTGACTCAGGAAAACTGGATTTTCTTTAATAGATGAGGCATTTTTGGAGATAATGTTTGAGATTTCTGAGATTGTTTTGTTCATTTTTTTTGTTTTGTTTTTAAAAGTTTGAACACTAAGAGGACTTTCATGCATTTTTCTGCATGGGGCCAGCAACGAGGAACAGTTTGGACGCCCCCTACCAGTTGTGATCAGAAGCAACAACAATGATGCATTGCCAGTTAAAGTTATCATGCTAATGTTTGAGAATTCGATTTTGCGAATGCTGCCACCAATTGGATTCTTGTGTCGACTTTTAGCCTCGCAGCTTGTTGGACTATCTCCTGAAATCCTGGGTCAGCTGCTTGTAACACTAGTGGACGTCCACCTCTTTCCCCAACACGGCTAGATGATGATTTTAGTGTGTCGAAACACAGAAAGCAATAAATGTAAAGTGGTTGTGACAGAGACAGAGCAGAGTCTCCGGGGAACTCATGATGAAATCACCCTGGTAGTGTCGTCCTCAGAATGTTTGTGCTTTTGGCACATTCGCAACAGCACCCACATGTTTGGCACAGTCTGCACCAAGTCTGCACCCTGATCTCTGTACCTCCTCTCAACCCCAAGTGTTCTCTCACCTTTCATAGAATAATAATGAGTTTGGCCTCAGACCTTCCTCCTGGAGAACACTGGTCTGGCAATGTGATCGTTCACCCAGATTTGTACGAGGAAAGAGAGAATAGACGTTTCTTCAAATATAGAGAGTGTTTCCTCGGTTTTGTGAATAGAGCAGTTTCCACCCTCCTTGTTTGGGTTTGGAAGTTCTGCAGATTCCTGCACATGTGACCCAATTACAAGCCCCACCCTTAATGAGGCCCGAGTGAGGTTTGCACCATTCGGGGACTAACGCCTGGCCTGGCAGACTGTCGGACGCCTGTGAGCTGGGCTCCTCTTTCCCTCCTGCTTTAGAGATATTGCATTGACCTCTGCAGCCAGCATCCTGAGATTACCTTGACATCTGCTGGGTGGGTTTCAAAAAGCTAATTAATCCCTGCTGACCTGGAGTTTGGCTGCCTGTTCTAAAAGAAGCAGCTCCAGTGTCGGGGTAAAGAGCCGCAATAGGTCAAGCCCTGCAAGCTCCTCCAGGACTCATCCTGGAAAAATGGTGTTGAAGACTTTCTTGGATGGCTCTTTGGCAAGTCGGACAGAAATGTGTCAAAGTATTTGAGTTTTTTTGGCAGGATTCATTTTCAAAAAGTAGTTTCTGGAGCAGGAGGTTACATCAGTGACTGATCCGCTGCACCAAAGCACCTCCACTCCCACTGTAGCGATGTTTGATTCTTCCTAGCTTTGTCTCACAGCTTCCTGCAGCCCACTGCAAACATTAACATTCATGAATAATATTCTGCAAAGACGGACGAAGAATACGAATTAATAAATATATAAACAGCATTTGGCAATGTCACAGGGCCCCTAATGAAGGTTGAGATTCTTCTTCCGTGACGTTTGTAATTGTTAGAACAAAAAAAGGTATATGAAGGCCTTAACCATATTTCCCAGAGTCCTCAGGGGAGAGTGATGTGCCCCAGTGGAGATCTACTTACCTCAAATGGGAATTCTGAGATATTTGCAAATGTATTGCTCCACTTTTCCAGCAGGTGAGGAGAGCCTTGGGCAAAATTAGGTTTATCTGAGCAATGTTTGTGAGGAAGAAGTCCGAGGGGAGCGAGTAACCCTTTCCGTTTGTCATGTGTGCTCAGCTGCTGCTGCTGCGGAGCCATGGGAAATTATCAGGTTTGTTGTCTACATACGAAATTCTGAAACTGGCAAAAGGTCCTCAGGCAAACACGTTCGAAAAATGTGGTTTCCGGTAGCGGTGAAGGTCAAACAGACAAAAAGCAAATATGAATACATCGTCCAGACCTTTGCTCTATATTCATGTGCATATACATGTTTACATATAGGCTTTTTGAGTGTTCACACTGTATGTACATATATCAGGTTGTTCCCCTCAGAAGAGACAAAGAGAAGACACAGTCAACATCGTTTCAACTGAAATAAGTCTCTGGGTTCATGTGATGAGTTACACTTATATAAAAACAACTTTTCTGCATGAAGGGATGATGATAAAGAGGTGAAAGCATGAAAACACACACACAAAAAAATCTATCTTCAATCTATCCCAGCATCTGCGAATCGCTGAGACCCCCTTTTCCTTGTGGTTGACCTCCCTGTGGAGAATTGGTGACCTGCTCTGCAGGGCCGCAGCAGTAATGACTCGGAAAATGGAGCCAGGCGGGCGGGCGGGCGGGCGGGCGGCTTCCATGGGAGCATCAGTGTGACCACTATAACACTGTATATGTGCTCAGTTTTAATAAGCAGCTGCTGCAGCAGCGCTGGGGAGACGCTCTCATCAGATCTGCCAATTAATGCATTTACTTGGAATTTTGATGGGGTAGGATTTTAATCGGAATACAAAAACCAGAAAAGCACCAACTAGCACATGTTTAATGACTATGCTGCATCTCTATTCCTGTGCAGACGTTCATGGTTATGATTCATATTTTTGAAATGGAATGCTATTTTCAATGTACCACGGTATATTACTTTAGAATTAGTGCTGAACGCAGCAAAGCTTAAAGCTCCAAGAGAGAAGTGACCTCATGTCTGGAACAACATGGTCTCAGCCTGACCGATGAGTCATTCTTATGAAAGAAAAAAATAGAACATGTGGAGGCCCATTGAGCGTCATGCATGGTCACTTCATGTCCATGTCTGACAATGACACTTTGATTTCTGAAGGTTTCATATTAGCCGACATGGTGCTTGCTCGCTACACTGTGAACTATTCTCCAGAGCCACAGCATCAACTCAGCTTTAATATCCTGATGTTATTTATTCGTGGGGACAAATGTGTTTGTGAATTCTGCCCCAAAAATGAAGCGTCCATGCGAAATAATTAATTACTTCCTGCATATTAATAAATACTCAAGTACAGCCAAGAACCAGAGACATTGCTCCAGGGATATTTGGTTCTACACAAAATAAAATACGTTTTTTTATTCTAGCGAGGTTTGATATCGTGCATAATTAAGGGGTCGTGGCCTCTTGAGTGACACCTGGGCCTACCTGGCATGACCTGTGGATGCTGTGACATCGCCTTTGGCCCACCCCCAGCTCTACCTGTGCTCCGCCTCTCCGCGAATCAACCAGAAAGTAGGAGGAGTCAGGCATCGGCGAGATGGCAGCAAAGGAACCGCCCACTACGAGCCTAACAAGTACTGAAATCAGCATATGATGCTTTTAATTTGAAGTGCTCCCATCTACCTCTCTGGTTTTGTATGTAAACACTGCCATTCTTCCTCAACCTTGTAGGCCATAATGAACCACGTGTGACCCATCTCTGGACTACAGGCCTTCTTATAACCCAGGTCAGGTCATGATGCTCTTCAATCATCAATTAGTGACTCAGCATCTCTGGAATGTTAACCATCCCTCCACCCGGAACCACATAATTCACATAGTATAGTCCTTGTTTGTCTCCTAGGACGTCTAACCTCATCTCCTGGCCCAGACACTGCTTAAAGAGACCTCCACCCAGAACCTATCCTCACCCGCCAGATTTTACAATCAACCATTTAAAACATCATCTGTTTTTCTGCAGATTGTGTCACAACAATTACATTTTTTCTATCAGCTGTAATTGCTTTTATCCCATCGGAGCCAAAAAACCTTCTTCCTCCTACTCCCTCTACGTCCTGTTGATTCAAAGTAAAGAAAGAAAGAAATAGACTTGGCTCTGCTCCCTGGCAGGCAGAAGGTTGTAATGTTCCGTTATGGCCAGATATGAATTGATGGTGGTGGCGGCGGCTGCAGGTGGCGAGAGGGATAAAGTGTTTGCTCCTTCTTTCCCTTCTTGTCCCCTTTTCAGGTGGCAGCCAGAGGTCGAGTTCATCAGCAGAAGAGCCGCCCAGGAGTCGGTGCAGAGAGTCTGCACTGTCTCGCTTAAGGGTACTTGAAGGTCTTGTTGAGCTGAGAGAGAGAGAGAGAGAGAGAGAGAGAAGGAGAGAGAGAGAGTGAGAAGGTTAGTTCCTCGGCTTCTCGCTCGAGTTCGACGAACAAAGACAGGAAAGGTCAGACGGGGAAAAAGGAAATGACTCTGTATCATCAATATTCAAAATGGAGTAATGTCGTGAGACAATGCCCAGCTCTCCATGGTTAAATCCATAGTGATTGGTTCACTCTCGTTAGTCCAAGACGTTTTGTGCTTTTGTCTTTATTTGCGATGTTTTGTTCCCTCCGATCTGTTGTAAAACGTTTTTATGTGAATGTAAAAGTTCTGCAAAGTTGAAAACCCCCCAAGCTCGTAAAAAAGCAGGAGCTGCCGCCGCCGCCCTCCTCCAAGGGGAAACACTCGAGTGTCCTGAAACGACTCTGTCCATAGTCCGGCTGAGACTTGATGATGTTATCACAAAGGCCGTGATCCATGCTCGTTAGACACGCCTCCGCAGAGCGGAGAAGTACGATCATGAACTAATGCTATGGTGACTCCAGACTGACTCTAGTGGATAAGAGTTGGTATTACAGGATTGGCCAAACTGGCTCAAGAGCTCATGACTGACTCTAGTGGTCAGAAAGTGGTACTGCAGGACGGTGCACCGGCTCATGACTGACTAGTGGTTAAGCAGCGGTGTCAAAAGATGGCCAAACTGGCTGATGATGCACTCTAGAGGTTAAGAAGTGGTATTGCAATGATTCACTGTATTCAATGGTTCCTAACTTTTCTCCACTTGTATACAAGACATTGAGTGTCCTATATACAAACGCCTCTTGTGGCAATTGTAGTACTTCCAGGTCACTACCCTCAATTTGGAATGTTCCCTACCTGTCATATAAAGGCTTGGGGAGAACTAAAAAATAAAATATAACTAAAAAACATCCTTTAAATTTCAAAAGGACTCGTTACCCTCCTCTGTCTGAGTCTGTCATGTACTTTTAATTACTCCTAATTGTGCAGTAACAGATAAAACACCCTGTCCTTTGTTTTGCATTGGCTGTGGATGTTTCTCTTTGTTTTGCTTTCGTCAGGTCTGAGTGTGCAAGAATAGATCCGACACCGACATTGTTCAGCCCATTAAACACGTCAGAGAATTAGTCATTTCAAGTCCTGCAGGACGAACACAGGCTGCAGACAGATAAACTTTTAAGTGGAAACGAGGTTTAACCAGCTCCTGTGGTGGTGCTGCTTTGACAGATATCGTTAAAAATCGGTCAAACCCTGACCTCTCTGTCAAACCCTGATCAAAACATTTAAATCATGTCGCTGCTTTTATGGACAATGTCAGAAATAAGGAGCAAATTATATTTAAGAGAATCTGCACCGCTGCTGTATTCCTCATTATCTCTTAAACCCAGCAAAGCCACCGCCGCCACAGTTGGTGTTTTTTTTTTTTCATCCCCTGGAGGAACCATTTAGTACCTCCCGACTTGCTTTTTTATTTATTTATTTGTTGGTGCCTTTGTTGTTCTTTCATGAATCCGACATCATTGGAAGATGTTTAATTTACAAATGCAACATTATTCACCACAAGTGTACAATCAAGTGCCAAGACACAATAATTTAAAAGTCAAATTTGCAATTGGTTGTTTGCGATGATATCATTATTATTATACTCTGTGTATGACGTATCATGGAATGTATGAATCCATATATCAGAGTCCAGAGAATTGAGGCCACACCATCTGAATATTTCATTACATTTCAACCAACAAATGATTAAACTTGTTTTCATTAACACTGTTTACACATAATATACTTCCTGTTATGCAAGAGAGAGAGAGGGGCGGTGCTTCCTGGCATGATTCCCGGGACTGCGTTGAGTCATGGGACGAGTAATTGGATCTTTATGGGAATAAATTACGAGTCCACTGACCTGCAACATGCATTTTAGGTCAGTCGGTACCTTCTCATTTGAATCTCTCCAACGCTGAGTCACCGTTAAGAATATAGTGATCAGAACATGATGGATAGCTTGACCCTCATGTGCAGTTCCGTTTGGCAGCGCCCACAGAGGCGCTCATTGACACGAGTGGGTGTGATTGTGAACGTAGAACGTGGCGGCGGCGGTGGCGGGGGCGCAATCTGTCATGCTTGGGCACAGTGCGCCCGGGAGCAATTAACTTTAATCAGGCCTCAGCTGGGTCAGTGATTCCGAAAGCAATCACAATACGTGTGACATTTTGACATTAGATGTAGAGTTGGCGGCGGCGGCGGCCATGTTTTGTTTCAAACGACGATCTAAATGAAAAGTAACACCGAGGTTTGTTTGCCCTGAGGTTGGCGGGACGGAGAGGGGGAGGGACTTGTCAAGACGTTTTCTCATTATGTTAGTATTGGTCCCGTAACGTAACCCCCAAGGACAAATAGTGCATATTATGATTAACATTAAAGGTCCACTATGTGAGATTTAAAGGAAATGGATCCATTGGCAACATTAGATAATCATTTAGGTATTTATGGGTCCATAATCAACCACAGACTGTATATAAAGATGGATGTAGCATCGGTGACGTCACCCATAGGTTTCTGCATGAATGCCTCTGAGGCTCAAAGTGGGCGGTTCACTTTTCCCGCTGCCTAACTCCTCCTACTTCCTGGTTCACCCAAAAATGGACAAAGAGGCTGAGCATGGGTAGAGCTGGGGGTGGGTCCATTGTGCTCTCACAACACCCACAGAACCTGCCAAGTCGGCCCAGGTATCACTCAAGAGGCCACGCCCCTTTTTTATTTCAAAAACAAGCAAATAAAAGTCACAAACAGATGGCGATGTTGTGCAAGAACATACACAAGCTCACTACTTGGCCTCTTTGTTAGCAACAGAAACTAACACATTTTCGGAACTGTCAAGCCAGCCGTGTTTTGATGTGAAGTTTAGACAAATCAGATAATTAAAACTAATTAGCATAATGGACGTCAATCACTCCACCAGTCGGGAGTAAAGGGGCGCTAACTCCGACTTTATTCCTTTATTCTTCGAGATCCTTCGCCAGCTGCACGACTGTGGCCTTCAATCACTTTTATTCTTTGACTACTGAAGAGGGTGACTGACATCTGCTCCGGCACACGACTCGCTCTAGTGGTCAAATAGTTAAACAACAATGGCAGGACTATTTCTCACTATATTTTGGGGTAATTTGTGACTATTTGAAGGCACAAAAACACTGCGTATGGCCCCTTTAATCATCACCTAGAGAAATTCTTTGAATCCACCGTGTGTTGTTGTCATTTCGATGGATTAGTACATTTCATGCCAAGTCTTGAAGGAGACTGATCTTTTTCACAGATTTGCAGGGCTGCCTGTTTTCTTTAGAGGATTTCATCTCTATCCCTCTGTGTGTGTGTGTGTGTGTGTGTGTGTGTGAGGACATGTGTTGTGTTTTGAAGTCCTTGTTTACATCTGTTCTAGCGCGCCGGGTACATTGTGAATGAGCATTTATTCGATAAAGGCTTAGAGGGATTTCAGATGAATCTCTTTATTTCTCTCTGTCTCTGCTTTGGTACCAACCAAGGCTGCAGATCAGAGGCAGCTGCTTCTGCAAAGGATGATATCGGTGCCACATCGGCGCCATGTGCCTTTCATTTGACCTCCATTTATTTGTCTCCATCGGACCTCACATTCAAAGTTGATGCATCTATAATCACGCTAACAGAATCCTACCGAGCACCATTTTAATCCTCCCTGCACCTCCTTTTTTGCATTAATGTCACCTTGAAATAAAAATGTGACATTAAAGAACCAGCGGCTCTAATCATATACGTTCAAACTAACCTTTCCCGGACCGGAATTCATTATATATGGAGTAAGAGTGAGACGACGAGCGAGTGAGTCTATTAAAATAACAAGAAAAGGCCTGTGAGGAGATAGCTGAACCTGAATGCCAGTGCCGTGGCATAGAATGGGATTTTTTTTTCCAGGTTTAAAGGTGCATTGTGTAAGATTTGATGACAGCGAATGGTGAAGTTGCATGTTGTAACCATCACCTCACCCCCATGCACCTTTCCGGCATGAAAAGAGAAGCGATAGTAGCCCTTGGTTGTCATTAAAGCTCAAGTATGTCCACTCTGGGCTATTGTTAAAACATGGCTGCCCCCATTGGAAGGACCCACCTCTCATTTAAATATACATTAAAGCAGTGGTTCTCAAGTGGTCTGGCTTCAAGACCCACCATCACCCCTCAATGACGAGCCAATTGAGGAGACGTTATGTCGGTAAAATATCAGTATAAAATGTTATTTAACATTGACCGAAATCGTACACACTGCACCTTTTAAATAAAGGTTGATAATAAATGGCACCATATACTTATATATCTGATGGTCCTTATCAATATTCACTGCCCGTCTGCAGCAGAATAGATGGCTGTGCTGCCTCTGTACGTGAACCACAGCAGCGATGGTTGCAGCTCATGCATATCAAAGACAACATGGGGGCGGGGCTAAATGGCTTCTCTCTCTGCATAATGTCCAAATATCTGATGGATTCTGCCTCATAATGGAGTTTCAATTCATGCTTTTGAAATGGCTCCACCATCAATGAGGCACCGCCATTATTATTGTGTTTTTGAAATCATGGATGATGGCAGTGATGATGACGGTTCTACTCCCTCTGTTCCATCCGTCTGCGGCCGTTTGCAATATCCTCCAATGTGGTTCTTGCAGAATCATTTGTCTCCGGTGTCAAAGGCTCTTGACATCCCAGGCCCCGGCGGCGGCATCTCAAAGCGAGGATGACGGGGATCTGCCCGGCAATTTGGAGCCGAGCGAGACAGAAGCCGATCCATCAGGAGTCTCTTCTTCTTCGTGCACTTTAAAAAGTTAACCACTGAGGAGGAGGATGGCAGACGACGATGCCGGTTGCCAGGTTGCACAGAGAGGAGCAGATTATTCCATCAGCGCTGCGCCATGATGGGACTTTGGGCCCATTTAGCAATTCATCCCGGAGCTGGTTAAGTGGTTGAGCTGGAGGAGCTGATTCTGTGTAAAGGCATCGGTCTCACAGATCTATATAATTATCCAACTTCCTGACCATGTCTCCATCTTGCATGTCTCCAAATTGATTTTTAAGAAAAACCCAAATTGATAGAAACTGCACAGAAGCCCATGATTTATACTCGGAACGTCGCCGTCACTGTCGGATTGACTCTCTCTGATCCAAATAAATATAATGATAAAATAATATTATCTTGAAATTAATGAATACAAACTTAATTACATAAAAATGATATCCAAGATAATGGAATGATAAATGGTATTAAAAAATAAATCAATTAATTATTTTATTAATTATATAAAAAAATACAAATCGCATTTGAACAAATTATATTACACAAGAATTGAGATGAATTAATAGAAAATATATTAAATAAAATGGCATCAAAGCAGAATTGAACTAAATATAGGAATGTATAAAAAATCTGCTACAAATGAAAAACAAACTGCATTGAAACAAATGATATGAAACAAGAATGTGAATAAGTAATTGACTCTGTGATTGACTGCAGAGTGGTTATATGCCCACATTATAATACTGGGCTCCGCCTCTTTGCCCGTTCATGGATGAACCGGAAAGTAGGAGGAGTTATGCTTTGGCTCTGTCAGATTGATTATTTCTGATCCACGAAGAGCAATTTCAGCATCTCTGATTTGCTTTCTGACATTTTTGCCAATATGGTATGTTTGACATGAAATATTATGCAAATTGAGCCTCTCTAATAAGCATCTTTTCTTTCACCTGACAGTCTGCACATCTAGTTTGGGTCATGGAAACAGCCTCATTATCTCTCTGATAAGGGCACACACACACACACACACACACACACACACACACACACACGTAGTAAGACGTCACTGTTCTGTGCTCACCCATCCATTCCGGGTTTGGACTCCAAATATCACTCACTCGCTCTCCTTGGAGGAGATTGTTATCGTTCGGCAGCGTCCAGATACGAACACGCTCAGGTGCATGCAAACACGCCTCATCACTGTCATCTCCACTCTGAACGCCATGATTGAGGGTTTCCTCGTGTTTTCAGGGCATTAAGGGGCATTAAGGAACACAACCTAATTGTTTAGGTGGCGTGAAGTGAAGTTGTTTGCTCTTGTTGTGCGTTAGGAGGCAAAACGGACAGATGAAAAACAATGCTGTGCTGCAGAGGGCGGAGCTTGTGATGGATGGAGAGCCGGGGCAGCTGTGGTGCAAGTAAGAGGGGATGCTAGTTGACTCGTTGCTCCATGCCTGTGATATCATGTGCTGTTGCTGCTGTATCAGAGCTGGCTATAGCCCAGAGAACCTGGGCTGGGTGGAGGTCAAATGTCAAAGGGTTAAAAGGTAGTCCTGTTTATGGATTGACCTTTGACCTGGGACTGGCACTAACAACCTGTAGGAGAGAGGGGCTTTAAAGGTGAACACAACCGTGCCCTCTGCCCCACCAGGGGGAGCCTCTCTCCCTCCCCCCTGCTCTTCTTCTTCTTCTCTTTCTCCCGGAGAGCTTGAGAAACGAGCCTCAGCCGAACCTGTTACAGAGCAGCTGCACTGTGAAATTGATATTAATTAAAATTGATTATTCAATCTGGAACACACGGGTCATTAATTTCTAATCTCTGCCTTCAATCAATAAAATACCACCCCTCTCCCCCAACACCCCCCACCCCCCCTCGCTCTGTATACCATCTTGTACGGCTCTTAACTCTTGTTTATGAACAAAAATGATCACAATGGCGGCGTTCCTCCGTTGAAGCCTGGCGTCGCTGCCTCATCGTTATTTTGCTGGATTTCACGCATCAACCTCGGCGAGACGAAGAATTTAATTAAGTGAAAAGGAAGATTATAGAAGGAGGAGGAGGAGGAGGAGGAAACTCCTGGTTTGAACTTCAAACTGCCTGATGTTGGAGACAGATGTGTTGCACTGTAAATGCACTGTATACAAATTATATTGAAGAATAATTTAAATACAAAAATATGAAATGCCCTCTATATATAAATGGTATTAAAGAATAAAGAATGAATTTGTATTAAAGAAAAACGAAATAAATGAATAAATGATATTACACAATATTTAAGATGAATGTGTACACGATATATGAATTACAATAAATACAGAAAAACAATAACTGAAATAGATATATACAAAATGTATCCAAAACACTTCAGAATAACAAAATGCATTAAACAAATTATACTTAACTATAATTAGAATTAATAATTCACTTCTGGACTGAAGAGTGGTACCTATGTTCCCACATTATAATACTGGGCTCCGCCTCTTTGTTCTTGGATGAACCAGGAAGTAGGAGGAGTTAGGCATCGGCAGTATGGCAACGAATGACCCCGCCCACTACATGACTCTGAAGCACTCTGCAGAAACCTACGGGCGACATCACGGACATCATGTCCATCTTTATACCGTCTGTCGTATTGGACAACAAGTGTTATCAGGCAGATCTATGCGATATAGATCTGCAACACGACGAATGTCCAACATGTATACATGGTCATGTGACATACTTCCTTTAGTCCACAATGCTCTTTCACATACGTACATGTGCTCCCACTCTCATCACCATTCACCTCAGTCCTTCATCTACCCGAGTGATTCACCACAATACAGTCTGATTGGACGCTGATTGTGTTTGTTGCCGCGACCTTAATTATCCCGCCTGTCTGCCTGTCTGCCTGTCTGTCTGTCTGTCTGTCTGCCGAGCATCTTCTCCCTCTGCCTGCTGACGCGTGTCACCATGAGGTACAGCAGCAGCTTCCTGCGAGTGTCAACAGCAGCGTCTCAAGTGCCACCGCGGCTCCTCCTAATAATCCTTTCCCAACACTCCAGGCTGCTCAGGGTTTGATTTGGAGAGAGAGTGGGTGTGTGTGTGTGTGTGTGTGTGTGTGTGTGTGTGTGGCAGCAGGATGAGCACACACACACACTTTTAAAGATGTTATTCATCACTCCTGACGATGTGAAGATGTGTTTGAGTTAATTAAATTACCTCTTATCTTTTGTTTACAAAGCCAAAGTGGAGTGTTGACACACATTTAAGGTGGTACGTGTGTTATTGCCTTTGACGCATTCACAGCTAATGTGGCTCTGATGATTAGAAAACAATAAAGAATAAACATCACAAACAGGAGATTTACACTAATGGATGAGAAAACATTCGTAAGCTCGTTTATTTTGTCTCATTTGACCTGATACGTTATTGATTTCTGAGCTTTTCCAATTAAACTCATGTCAGTTGAGGAGCGGAAGAGTCAGACAGAGAGAGAGAGAGAAATAAACTCGACTGCACGGTGATGATCATTTCATATCATTTCATATAAACATTCTGAAATAGTGCGAATGTGGATTTTCTTCTCATTAGCATCTTTTCATTACGAAGCTTTGAGGCAAACATCAGGTGCGAGGTTTATAGTGATAATGCATCTAAAGAGCTAGTTTCCTTTTTGACCATAAGAGGCACTGTTGGGCAGAAACATTCCTCCTTACACTCTGATATCATAGGTCACCGAGCCAATCAGACGCTAGAAAGACTTTTACTATGGTGAAAGTGAAAACACTATTCATACTATTAACTATACAAAATATATGAATCCACTCATGCGTAACCTTTTATATATTCATGAAAACATAAATAACGGTAATACTCCAGTTTCCAACTTTAAAACCATAAAAGTATAATCTTTTTACATCATTAATGACCCAATCCAAACACCATTAATCAAACTCAAATAGGCTTTTCTGCCTATCACAACTTCACGTTAAACTTTATTCTGCACAGCCCCGACTTCAATGACATTATCGGGAGAGAAGATCATAACGACGAAGTGGATGGAGCTTGAATATGGAGCCTGAAGCTCATTCCTGCCCCAGAGCCTCAGGCTCCATTAGGTGGCCACTTGCAGCTTTGATGTTTCTAATTTTGCTTGAGTAAAGGATGTGGATCCCCCCACCACCCCCCCCCCCCACACCACTATGGCCATCAGAGTAATGACTGGAACGGCCTGCACGCTGCTGTAGCTGTAAAAATACAAGATTTAAAAATCGCATTAAAGGAAATGAAGTCCCACTGCTCCGTTCACAGCTGGTTATGCACATGTGAGATATTCCAATGTGAGCTCGGTCCAGAGGACAGCAGTGGGGGGGGGGGGGGCTGTGGGGCTGCACTGTTTGTTTTATACATGAGGCTAGAAAACAATTTGCCGAAATATGCTTTTATTCTGAAATGCTTCCGTTTTGTGTGTGTGTGTGTGTGTGTGTGTGTGATTCTGTCATGCCTGATGTGTTGACATGCAAGGAAGCACAGCTGTGTGTTCGTTTACAGCGCCCCCCCCTCGCTTTCTTAGCCTTTCAAAATAAAAGTCCCAATTTAGAAAAACACCCCCGTTGGTTTCCTTCAAAATAAAAGTCCCACTTTAGAAAAGCACCCCAATTTGTTTTTTCCACTCACTCAATTGCATTTTGTATTGTATTTGCATTTCTTAACATAAGGGAACTGTTTGTATCCATTCAAATGAACTGGTGTTGTCTTCAAAACGAAGCTCTCTAAGTATTTGAATTATTTAAAAAGTCAGTTAGATTTCAACCTTGATATAACTTAGTATGTTTGTCCCTCGGTACCAATCTAGATTTCTTATGTGGCCCGGAAACATAATAGCCCACCCCTGATCTAAAGGTAAGTCTGATGAGTCTGTAAGAATCTCTGGAAACATGGTGACGGCGCCACATGGCCTCGATTATCCACCGCATCAATTTCGCACTCCGCTCCCTCAGCACTCGGATACGGGGCTCAGACGTCGGTGTATTTGTGAAAAGATCGAAATAATTCATAAATGACCTCGTCTGGCGCCGGGGCCTCGCTCCTCTGATGAGAACATGTCACAGCAAAGAATTGTCTAATAAGAGATGCGATGGAAGGAAGGAGCCTGGCCGGAGGATCCGTGAAGCAATCCTTTTGTAATTGATGCTGCGGCATAAAATGGCTCTCCACGGGCCCCGACTGATGAGGTGGTGTTTTTCTGTTGCTCACACAAACAGCCGCCGCTCAGCAGGTGGAGTGACATCACATCCAATTATCCCATTAAAGCAGATCCCTCTGCACAGCGTCCCGTCGCGTGGGCTCTTGTTTCAACGCTTGTCTGGATTCGTGCGGCAGAACCGCGAGGACAAGAACTCAGAACATGTCATGCACTCATCTCACACCGTTGACTTAAAGGCTAAACTTAGATGGAAAATACTTTATTTTATAAAATACTTATTATTTACGATTGTTTTTATGATTTCTTACTGGGGGCTCAATGGTTAAAGCGGTCACCTTTGAATGCAAAGGTCACTGGTTCAAATCCCACTTGGACCCTGCTGCAGTGACACTGATACCCCCAATGGCCCTCTGGTTGAAGATGACATTATTTGTTAGTATTATGTATAAGTATATAAATTTATGTGATACACAAATCTTTTCATTACTATGTATATTGGCAAAATCAAAATTTGTATAACGATAGATATGCAAGTTAATTTACATTTTTTAAATGTATTAATTTATTTTCCACATTGCATCAGTGCCAACTCTGATCTGTAACATTGTGGCTATAGAAGCCAGATCTTTGCAGGAAAGTGCAACAAAGACGGATCTGGTCAATTTAAACCCAATCAAAACACAATTTCCACCATTATGTCTTTGGCTCTTTAATCTCTGCGTGTCCACCATCAATCCAGGTTCACGCCCAAACGGCTGTTAAATATTCATCTGCCATCTTGATTTTTGTCGTTTGTCCGAAATGTATCATGTGGGCGAATATAAACCCTGCATTGATCCGCACTCATGCAAAAACACCATCAGACGGAAACCATCACATGGCTAATGAATTGACTATGATCTGGTGGCGGGGACGAGATCAAGCAGCCAAATGCTATTGTGTATTTATTTATTTATTTATTTTCCTATCACCGGCTCCTCCTCCTCCTCGGTGCTGCGATCGATCCCGGTGCAGAGCCTTTTTGTTCTCTGAAGTAATAAAGCAGCTTATTGATTTATTGGCGCGCAACAGTTACCTTTCCCTGCCTCCTCCTCCGTCTCCTGCTTCAATGTAGTGTCGGGGTCCCAGGGGAGGAAAAGTTTGGTCGAAGCCCCGCCCCCTTTTCACTCCACACAATGTCCATCCATACAGTGACACATGAGATTTAGGCTGCCTGTGGAAAAACACAATGCAAGAGATTATTGATCTGAACAGGCGGGTTGTTTAGTGTGCGGAATGGGGGATCGGTCACGACGGCATGATTTATCAGTGTGTACAAATATGGCTGTTGGGTTTTTTTGTCTGATCTCTCAAGGATCATTGATCACTTTGTGTTGTCATAGCAACCGGGAGATTCCATACGTCGGAATTCGATGCAGGGCGCAAAGAAAAACACAAATAAGAGTCTGTTTACCATTTTGAAAATTTCATTCAAATGCTCTGAATCAATGCAGCATGGAACCCAATGAATGTAGTGATTGAATCTGCACAATATGGCGCCCCCTGGATGTACATGACAATGTAATTCTACTTTGATACAGACGTGTGTTGGATCCTCCCAGGGCTGCGAACCAAACCTCATTATATATCAATGCCACAAACAAATCTGAGATCTAATCTCACCTTTTAATGTCGAAATGAAAAGTGAATCCCAGCACTGTGTTGGATTCAGAGACTTGATGTGTTGCCTGAAAGCACAAGAACACAATTTAATAGACAGTCTATGCACATTTCTACAGGGATGTAGCTCAACGCTTTTACTTTTTATGAAGATGAAATACTCAAAAAAACAATCCTTTCAAGTTCCCTTGGATCTCTTTCCAAACCGACTTTAACCTCAATAAAAACAAAGCAGATCGGTGACATTTTCAAAGTTCAGCACCTACATGTGTTCGTTTCATAACTTTACTTTGTCTTGTTTACTCTCACTCTTCAGAGGTCACCGCTTCCAAAGGGCGTCTGGTCTGAATTTATGGACTTTAAAATTCAAACTCTAAAAAAATTCACCACTAGAGGTCACTGAGTCCGACACATCGGAACTGTGTCAATGAGCAAAAGCAACTCACTCTCTACCCAAGTTTCCCTGTAAATGTGAAAGTTGGGTATCTGTATTCTTTCTCCTCTACCTTTGTACACAAACCACCGTTTAATAACAGTTTGTTCAGCTTGGAGTCGAAGTGCCATGTTCCTCCGGGACCTAATTGATATTTGTACCGGCACCAGGTCTGATCCGGCGGTACAACGGCACCAGAGCAGCAGCAGCAGCGGCGGGCGTCGTCGTTTCTCAGCATCTACAGTATCTGGATCCTCTCACTCGAGGTGCTGCTGCTGCTGCACTCAAGACCTCTCATCCCAATGCACAAGCATATCTGTTTGTGTTGGCGATAAGCAGGAGCTGCCGGAGTGTTGAGAGAGGAGGCTTCAGGTCACGGCTGCGTATGTACACACCAACCCATTCACTGCAGCGGTGACAAGCCAGGAGTTAAATGTAAACAGATGTGAGGAACCCCAAGCATCTAAGTCTAGAAATGATTACTGTCAACAACGTTGACACTTGGACTTGTCTAACTCTACATCGCACTTTTAAAGATGTAAAACCGTGATGTCCTGATGGAGAATACTTTTAACTGCGACGTCCTAAATGAGAATACTTCTATTGAATTGAAATACTTTATTTAATCCCTTGGGAAATTCAGCTGCTAACTACGATGTCATCAAGGACACTAAGGATGTAAAACCGTGATGTCCTTGTTGAGAATACTTTTAACTGCGATGTCCTTAACGAGAATACTAAGGATGTAAAACTGCGATGTCTTTACCAAGAGTACTTTTAACTGCAATGTCCTTACCCAGAATACTGTTACCTTAGTTTTCTTGCATGGGTGCAACATAAAGAATTGAGACTATCCCAAATAATATCAAAACCACCGTGATCTGTTATAACATGATGTTTTAATATCAATTTATCTACAAAATCTTTTACTGACACCACGTTATTCTGGTCTTCATGGAAAGTGCACTGTCACCGAAGCAAAGGAACATATAAAAATTACAAACAAACATACTGTACCATTGTTTTTTGTTTTGTTTTTTTTAACCATAAAATGTCCATTGATCCATTTGGGCCACGGTACTTTGAGCAGAAACAGGATGGTTCCATTTGTAATACCATGGTTTTTGAAATTCTACTGTAGGAATTTTTTCGTTTGAGTTTGTTCTTGTGCATTTTCTTGCCAATCTGCCTCATTGGAATAGAATACAGCACTGAAGTTAGTCGCCACAAAACAAAAGGAAAACAAAAACAACCAGATGAGTACATTCTTCAGCTGTCCATCGCTGGTCCTCCCCTGATCAACCAATCCATTTGATAATCCAAGACTTTAAGCCAATTCGGGGCATGAGTCCTATGTCCCTGAATTCTGATTCAAGCCCTCCGTGGTCCGGACAGTATCTCCTCCAGCAGCCGTTAACTGCACAGCTTCGTGGTCTCGTAATCCAAAGAATTGGGCAGCCGTGAGCTGAAGGCCTGTAAGGAGGCGTGAATGCGGACCACCTCGCTGGCGGTCAGTTTGAGTCGGTGCCGCAGGAGACAGGCGAACAGGTCCAGCCTCTGCTGACCTGGCGGCGACAGCCGGTTCACCCGGTCCCGTATCTCCAGGAGCTGGAGCATGGCTGTGTCCTGGGAGCCCTGCGTGTACGGGTAGTCCAGCTGCAGGATCAAGTCCCGGATGGCTTCCGGGTCAAAGTGCATACTGTACCCGAAGACCTGGATGCTGTTGATCTTCATGTAGCCCAGGTTCCTTGCGGGTTCGGTCATCTCCAGCGGCTCGTAGTAGACGCTGTCGTTCCCTGCCCCATCTTGAGTTTTAATCCTGCTCCGCAGGTAGATGTGGATGGTCTCAAAGAACGTCTTCCACTTGTTGCCCAGCGTCAGGGTCCAGTTGTAGCACTCGAAGGGCAGGTCCAGCTTGGTGGCCTGCCAGTCCGGGAACCCGTTCTCGCTGGCCGGGATGTACCAGCTCTCCGAATGGCTCCCTCCGAAGGGGTTGATGTAGAGGGTGAGGACGGGCTCCAGGGTACTGTTCTTGGTAAGGCAGATCTGGAGGGAGATGCCCAGCAGCATGTGGACCATGTTGGACTTGTACTTGTTGCTTTTCAGCGTCAGCAGCATCCTCTTCCTCCAGGACGGGTCGAACCAGCTGTTGAGCCGCATGTCATTGCTGATGAAGATGGCGTGGACCTGACGGACACAGAAGTGGAATGGGTGAACGGCACAAACAAGGACAAGGAAAACTGCCAAGATTAAAATTGTGGAATTGATTATTCATCAGCAGCAGAACCAGTGATCTGTCTTTTCTGACAATACCTGAGGTGTCATCCTAAAATAACTTCTTAATATACTCGGTGGTCGATATGACAGTGGGAAAATGAGTTTTGAAAATTAAAAAGTACAGTTTGTGTGTCTTATAATAGGATTACACGAGGACTACTGAGTCCCGTTACCAGATATGTGGTGTTGGGTCATTAACTGATGCAGTTAAAGAGCCTGATTAAAGATTTTCTCTTTAAGTTCCATTAACTGTGTGAGATTAAGTCTAATATAAGGTTGAGTGTTACATCATACATTCATCATACATGTGTGTGTGGGGATGTTGAGGTCTGAGTGGTGTGTGTGTGTGGATGGGGGGTGGGGTGAAGTGGTGTAAGGGGGGAGTGGGGTGTGTGGGGGTGCTCGTGGGGTGTGTCTGTGTGCGGGATGCTGGAGTGTGTGTGTGTGTGTGTGTGCGGGGTGGTGGTGGAGTGGTATGTGTGTGGGGGTATTGAATGGTTGTGTGTGTGTGTGTGGGGAGTTGGGATGTGTTGTGTATATGTGTAGATATGCAAATATATATGTGTGTGTACATCAACTTTTCACAATGAAAATTCATATATGCTACTGTTTTATCTTCACATGTCCAGATTATCATAGTATGTAATCTGTAACCTGATACCTGAACATACATGACATTATCATGGCAGATCAAAGGACATACATGTTACATATGACATTTGTAAAAGGGCAACATACTGTGCTGTATATCGTCTATGATCACATCACTACGGAGGCTGATGTGGTTTTATACAATACTGTGCAAACATAACATCGAGAACACTGTACAAAGGTGTGGAAATGTGGAAAAACATGGAAACTCAAATAGCCCGAGGGTTCAGGACTTTGTTCCGCTGTGTGGCTCCCGTGAGTGAACTTACAACCTCCTGAGGCTACAGCTGGGAAAGACAGCTCCACTCTATCAGCCTGACATGATTAAACAAAGGCTACGAGGGGGGTACCTCTAGCCTGCGGTCAGCTCTTTGCAGGAGGTAGCCCAGCTCCAGGTCCTGGAGGTCGGTCTCGAAGCCCAGGTAGTTCTCGGTGGAGTCGGCCACCATAGGCCTGCAGGCGCCCTGCACCAGCGCAAAGCCCAGGTTGCAGCTCCCGCAGCGGGTGTGGTTGTCGGGCGCACAGGCGGTGCACGCCGAGCCCTCTCCCACGGTGCAGGGCGGCGGCAGCTGACAGCCGCCGTGGTCGTACCTGCAGCTGCAGCTGTGGAGCTCCTCGGAGAACGAGCCCACCTGGTTGCTCTCGGAACAGTAGAGGAGGGACTGGAAGTGATTCAGCCAATAGGAGCGAGGCCTGGACCAGGAGAGAGCGAGAGATTGTTTTATTTGTTTTTTCTCTTCACTATTTTTTATTCATTTGCATTATCTCATTTATTCTATTTTCATGTTATCTTATTTTCGTTTATACATTTTTATAAAACAGATACATAAACAGGACTTCTGGGTTTAAGATGTGTAATAGGGAGGGACTACATTAAGGCCCTTGCACCTGTCTCTGGCCCTGTAGACAGCTTGGTCATAAAAAACATGTAACGCCTAATCAGCATAGTGTACATCAAGGAGGCCTGGGAGGATTCCTGCGAGCATGGTTAAACTAATTTACAAGTCAAGAAACTTCACTAAAAGTTCTTAGTTCATTATTTTTGGACAATATAGAGCTATATTCTTTTCAATATGGATGAAATGAAATATGAATATGTTGTATTTATGTGTATACAATCACTTGAAATGACAAATCATTGTTTGATTTTTACACCAGTGGCAGGGCCTCTCCACTAGAGGGCGCCATGGTGCACCCCCCAATGCTTTCACAAACGCTTAGAATGGACACTATTTGATTTCAGGGAGCCACCGTATGTTCTCCTTCATGTTGGGAATGAAAGGGAAGATTTCTACAAAAACTTCACCACTAGAGGTCGCCACTACTTTAATCGGAAAATGTGATGAAGTACCTCCTACGAGTCCTAATCACTTTAAAATGCAAAAAATGTGCAAGCTTTGCATTATTTATCTCCACCTGATTAATGATCCTCCATTAGTACACTGCTTTATGTAGCATTGTTGTACTTTTACTTCACTTGGGATAAAGTTTTGCCGAGTCGCTGCTCCTGACTCACTGTTGTCCTCAGATGCTCGACGCTCATATGGGCGCAATAATTGGTGTTTGACGAGGAGGAGGAAGGATGCTGGGAGAGAGAAAGACGTCTTTGATCACTGGCTGACATTAATATTAGAAGTGGAGCTGCAGCTGTAGGGCAACGCTCTCTCTCTCTCTCTCTCTCTTTCCCAGACATACTATAATTCCTCCATGTGAGCCGCGGTTTGATTCCCGTCGGTGGCACTTTCCCCGACTCTGATCCCTTTATGCCTTCTTATCCTCTTTGCTTGCAGAGGAGAAGGAAAATGCAACGACTACACACCGCTGGCTCTCCTTTCATAGGAGGAAGAAGGAAGAAGAAAGAAAAAAGCCTTTCTTTGATGAGGTGGCTTTGTGGTAAACTTTATGCTAATCGCGAAAAAAAATGTTTGGTGGATTACAATTTGGGGGCATCCTTCCTCGTGCCATTGTGGAGTTCGGGAAAGGGCAGATTTGAATATCAAAACCACCCTTAATGGAAAAAAGCAGTCGAGGGAAATGAACCAAAAATGTCTCTCAGCTACCTGTAGTGACAGCGCTTCACCTCTGACAGCTAGCGGTGGCAGAGGCAGTTGTTTATATACCAGCCTCAATGGTTCTTGCAAGCACCAAACGCCGGCACAGGTGGTAAATCACAGATCCGACAACCGCTGTTTTTTGAATATAAAGTCGAGTTTTCTGGGACCTTTGACGCGCAGCAGATTTGTGGAATTAAAGATTTAAAACTCAAGTTGAAGTTTTTATGCCTTGACGGACAAAGTGAACGACACTCTGACATGATGACACCCGGTCCATTGGCGTAAATCTGCCACTGTGGCTGCTGAGGCTCGTCTCACACTCTCTACAGAGATTAAGTCTCAAAGTGCTGAGTGTGCATTAATGAGATGAGGCACAGATTCACCCATCAGCCGTGACTGATGATCAGGGATTCCACTTTATCCTAAGGATGAGGAGAGGGATCTGTTCAGATCAGGTGAATCAACCTCTTTGACTCTAAAACTGGGAAAACCAAAGTATTATTTATTTGATATATTATCATTTAATTATCTTAAATGTAAAAAAAAGGAATTCAAGTGGTGCTGCTCTGCTGCCGCTCACGCAGCCGATAAGTACAACCAACAGTTGAGACAAACAGCACAACACAAAACCTTTCTTCGAGACGACCAGACCAGAGTGACTTAGTCTGCCTGTACTTCTAAGTAGCACTAAGATCCACTATGACAATAGATTTAATGTGGCAAATAAATATAAAGACAATAGACACTAATCATGCCTGAAACCACGATGCTGCTCCAGTGCTGATCACACAGCCAATGTGGCCCAATTCAGAATTCACAACCTTGACCCTCAGACTCGTAAGTTGGTGGTATATTGATTCATGAGTCCAGCAAGTTAGGCAAAGTTAAGAGTTATTTACAAAAATGGCCCAAGTTGAAATGTAAACATTTGAGGAATAGCTAGCTTCTTTGTTGATCTTTGTTTGACAGATACGCATTTTCGCACAACGTGTCAATACATTTAAATACTTGTAGAATGATAATGAAACAAATACATTAATTAAAGGAACTATTTGTACTGAGACCTGCACGCATCCTGCTGGTGATGTCATGTATTTGACTGTACATAACAGGAAGCAACGACATCATGCATATTAATGAGATTAGAGAAGATGAGATACGTGACATCCATTTTCACTTACTTAATGAGGACAAATGTACTTGTTAGTTCACGTAAAGGTTATTTAAAGGTCGCAGCCCTTTAACTGTCAGACCAATAAGGAGTCTCCAAATGACAAATCAGCGGAAAAACAAAAAACACATTCACGTGAAGTCTGCCCTCATCAGTCAAAGGCGGGAGTGGCTGCTGAAGGTGATGAATCCAGGCATCACTGTCAGTCACAGAGTGTTAAGCCTGACGGAGCCTCAGCCGTAATGGCAGCGCTGCTACGGAGCACAACACATAAATCAACCTGCAGATGAATCTATACAGTGGACTCTGTCCCATGTCCAGTCCCTCTCTCCTCCCTCATTCTTTAACTTCCTCCTCCTCCTCCTCTCCATCGCCATTAATCACTGATCTGCGAGGCTGATTTCCCCCCGAAGAAGTGGAGAGAGGCATCGCCACCCTCATCCACGGAGTGTTTATGTATTTTATTACCGTCGCAGCAACTCTTGAAGGTTTTTTATTCTTCCCTTTCTCTTCTCCGTTGAAACCTCTCATCCCCCACTCTCCCAGAATTGGAGATCTGTCAAAGAGTGAAGTGGAACCTCTCCTAGCTCTCTCCTTACCATCCAGTTGAGATGGATGAGAGATACACCATTGATTTCCTGGCTACCTCTCCTCTGAGCTGACAATTATGAGAGAATACAATCGCAGAAGGTTCGGCTTTTATTGGGCCTGTAATGATAAAAATGTCAAATCTCGCTTTGTCGTGAAACTTCTGCTGCTCGGTATAATGAAATACATTGTCATTCAACACAGGATTCACGCTTCTTCGGCTTTAATCAGGGGAGAAAATACCTTTTCTCTTATCTAGGGCTCCTTTCAAAAGACGGTGTCAGGTTGATTTGTAAAGACACATAAAGACGTGGAGGGAGTCCTCTCATCTCTGAGTGCAATTAGGACGTGACTTTAAAAGGTAGAATGGGTATTTATTGAACTGGTCGACCCCTTTTTTGTTTTTACAGCCTCGCGCTGATTCAGTCAGATGAGCTCAGGCTAAAACAAAACGGGCCGAAGGTGAAGTTATTCCACATGATGGTAATGACCGTTCTTCTCCTGTCACAGTCTTTACATTTTTACTTTACTACTTAGCTGCTTTGTTAGATAAAAAAAAGACCATGTATATTAAGGGAGTTATTTTAAGTTTGACATGGTTCCATTCATAGCCAGCAGATGACAGCATGATGTACAACCTAGCTCCCATGCAAACAATCCACCGATCCTTGTTCACGACATAAAACTGGTAAAATAACTCTTAACAAATATTATGGCTATGCTGCAAACTTTAGAGGTAACGTTATGAGAGCTGAATCAAAACTGTCTGTGTGCTCGGCAGCAGAGCAGCAGTGTAGTTCCTGGTCTCTCTCTCTCTCTCTCTCTCTCTCTCTCTCTCTCTCTCTTTATATATATATATATATATATAAAGATGTATATTATATATATATATGGAATATCTATTAATGCCAAAATATCCACAATTAAATATGTTTTGTGTGTAATTTGCTGTGAACTGTGTGGGAAACAGGCACAATGAGTGTTGTAGTGGCTCATGACTCACCCTAATAGAAAAAAAGTGGAATAACAAGGTGGCTGGGACTGACACATTCACAAGTGTATCTTGTCTCAATGGACATATTTTGTGTATATTTAGCAAAAACATGATTTGATTCGAGTATTTCTAAAAAAGGCTCTAAACTGGGACAGTGAAGTATGTTGCAATATTAATGTACGCCAAGAAATCACATCAAAGATGCCAACAATACATTTTAGTTTCCTGATGGATCATTTTGATTTGAGTTCAAAGGGTGAAAACAGTCAGATTTTGAAGTGTGATAAATAATACATGGAATTTTAAATCCCTCAAATTCAAAATGAGAATTGAATGGAGCTGAAATCCATTTAAATGAAATTCAATATCTAATTATTCTGAGACTCGCAAAGTCTTTTGAACTCTCTCTTTGTCTCAGTTGCTGACATAAATGGTTAATGCCATAAAATGTCAGTACAAACACGTCTGCCTTGTTTCACTGGCATTCTAATGAAGCTATTCCAGCTTTTAGCGGGATGTACATATTTGCCAGTGAAAGCTGCACAAAAGAGATTAAAAGTCAAATCCGTTTTGCATACTCTGAAGGGTTATTGGGAAGGATACACCGGAGAAATGCCACTGGCAACAATAGCTGCATGTTTACCTCCACCTCCGTCGCCTGGATTAGCGCAGACTGAAATACAGCCGCCCTGCCAGAACCTCACATGGGCTTAGACAGCGATGTGACATGGAGGAATTTACAAAGAGGAAAATGAGAATTTATATAAACATCAGCTGCCCAAGTGAAGTTTGCAGTGCTCACCGTTCTCTGGGCAGGCGGACTTGCGGCTGTTTGTGACATCTCTTGCTGAGGCTGAAGAGCTTGAATATAACCCTCTCCGCTCGCCTGGAGAGGACCCTCATGCTGTTCTCCAGCTGCTCATATCGCCACTGGAACAAACTGTCCAGGGACCACAGATGTTGGATTGTGGACACGTTGAGGAAATAGCTCTGAGGCAGCCTTGCATAGAACGCCTTGAATTCATCTGGAACGACCAAGAAAAGGACAAGTACATATTCAAATTAGCATCTATTACCACCTTGAACAATACTGGTCTCGCTCTCACGTTCATATTTATTTTATAGGCACATGGTTAGAGTTTCAAAGCAGCATTTGCAAGCTATCCAGGTAATTCCAGGCGTCACTCAAGAGGCCACACCCTTAATTATTCACAATTTCCCACCTCGATAGAATGATAATAAGTAACTTAGAAAAAGAACGTAATTCGTGCAAGACGTTAAACATCTCTCATTCACCTTGAAAGTTGATCATTTTAACATTTTCTATCTGGGGCTTGACTTTTGGATTAACTTGAGGTTGACTTTTGGACTGTGAACTGCGAGTTTTTCAACTTTTGTATTGGACTCATCCGTCAGGTTGCAGAGGTTGCTGCTTGGTCAAAGACACATTTCCATGTGGTAAGCTACCACAAGCGCCAGGAACTTGCCTAGTGATGGCTTTGCTAGCAAGGAACCAGGGGACTGAACGGAGCTAAAGCTAACTCTGGCTGACTAACAACCTCTGGGCCTGATTCCATTGCAAACCACTGGATCATGTGGTGACATTGAAGAATTTGTCCGTCCATGTCCGATGCTTCGCGCTGCAGATAGAGACCTAGCGCCCGAGTGCCTCCGAGTCTGGTGCTCGCTCTACATTGGGGAAATTGAGGTGGAGGAGGATCTGGGACAGCACGAGTCAAACATGCCGAAGGAAAGGGAGCAGCCTGGCATTCTGTCACCACCGGACCATGTGGCATTTTGAATGGGACTGTTTTGGGACTACTCGCCAGAGAGTGGCAGCATGACCGCGGAGTGCATGAGGAAATTATTCTGGAAATATGCTCTGCCCGGCCAGCGCCAGCTTATCCTCCTATTTCTTTTTGTTATTGTTGGGTTGTGACTCGAGGCAGTAGATTTCATTCCTTAACTGTGAGGAAGCAACTTTCTTGGACTCCACGTGGCCATAATACCAGCTGGTTCCTGGTCCAAGAGTGATTCATAAAACAACATGGTGAGAAGACAGGGAGAAGTAAAAGTAGCACGATGAAGGTGAATTCACGGAGCGGGAGAGAAAAATAGAAATACAAAGATGTGACGCTGGGAAGATTAGTCGGGAAGGATGGGGAACTAACCAAACCCTGGAGGACCCCTGACAGGGGGCGGGGACTATTTGTTGTCCCATCTTAAAATCGAAGGAAGTCCAGGCAATATGTTTTTGACAGTTTCAGAATAAGAGGTATGTATTTTTAGAGGCTTTATGAGACTTTTTTTTTAAATTTTACATGTTTATAATATGGGACATATTCACCTTGCTGATGCTGTTTATGATGATGAACAAAATATGTCCAATGGATCTATTGATTTATATCCCACAATCCAAAAAAGAAAAAAAATAGACAAAGAACACATTATTTGTATTCAGAAATATTTATATATCATGAGCATTTAAAAAACAGGGCCCTCTTGATAATAAATTATGAATCTGGACAAACTTAGATTGCCCTGTAGCCCCTGCTCCAGCTCCTTTAATGTATTACCAGTCGATGACAACCTGCTGAAACTGGAAACCTTGACAAGGATCATTTCACCGCTTCATTAAACTATCGATGGGTGGATCACAGGGTGCCACACACACACACACACACACACACACACACACACCGGGGGGGAATCGGGAGGCTGCAGCTCTCAGACACTTGAAGGGGCTTTTTGAAAATCCACAGATCTTGGCAGCAGGTTTTATTTGGGCCTGGGAATGTGGACTTTGTAGTATCTGGATTGGGACACAGCATCTGGCAGGTGTTGCTTTGAACGATTACTTTGAGTGTTTTGATCATATTCAGCAAAGCAAAGAGGAAATCACAGGGAACCAGAATGTCACTTAGGAGGGTGTGAGAGGAGAAGCTCAATGTTGCTGCAGGAACTTCATTTATGGCCTGGTCTTCGAAAGACCTGGATTATACCATTAACCAAACCATGAATAACTAACTAGTAGTATTTAATCAATGAGCCACGGCCTTCGTTATTATTTCACAATACACTGGGAGTAGATTCAGCACGCTAGCCTTTGCAAGTTTGTACATTTCTGTATGTATAAAAAAAGTAAATTCTGCTTTAATTGAAAATGATTTTCTGGTGCTATTATTTGCTTTGTGTCACCATGTGGTTGACGGATGACAACAGATGCATGAATCACCATTTCTCACCTCTTTATACATTGAGTCGCCGGACCCCCCGCAGCCTCGTCTTCTGCTCATAAAGCACGGCGGCAGAAATGCGCGCAATCTGTGTCGCTGAAGGACGACGTTTATGGAACTTTGCAGATATCTGCAGTCTGAGCAACGCGCCTGCCCTCATTTCACACCCGTCCATGACAACGCATCGCGAGTAATTGCGCTTTGGGATATTTCGGCAAAAATCCAAATCTGACGACAGGAGAGGAAAAATCCATTTTGATTTCACCTGAGAAATAACAAGCGCAACCCGGGTTGACTGAGCATGGCAATAATAAACATTATGCTAACAACCTCCATTCAAACTGCGTTTCCCTGGTGATGTGCAAAAGCCGGGCTGCCAATAAAATGGCTTTTATAGCTGATTAATCTGCAGCAGACATATTGTAAAGTACCTGAGCCCAAAGCTGCTGAATTTTTTAATCCCGCTCTGTCGCCTGTTAATTTGCGATATTCAGACGGTGAGGCCCAGGACCTGCAAAGCTGCTGCTATGGTTCACCTATAAATCATAGAGCAGGGATGGAACATACATTCAGATTTATTGGTGGAGATAAAACACTTGAATTCATCCTTGCTCCCTCTCACATGCAAGATTTATACTGTGCAACTTTGATTTTTGTCTCTCTCACCCGATTCCTCAAACTCCTTATAGAGGATCCCCCACGTCTCCGTGATCCGGTCCAGGCTTTCCTCCATGGCCTGGATGTCCATGTAAGGGCAGTTGCATTCGGGAAACTTGTGGTCGCAGCTGCACCAGCAGTCGTTGTTCTTGCAGACGAAGTCTCCCTCACCGTTGCAGGCGATGTAGCTCAGGGCGGCCTGCACAAAACTCTCCCTCAGGTAGTCCGGGAGGATCATCTGCAGGCCTGTCGAGCAAAAAAACTCATCTGAAGTATGAGGTTTAGAGTTAGGGTTGGGGATTAGCAGGAAGGGCATTTGGAGGGTAAAGGATCATCATCGGTGTTTGGGGTTGAGGGTTAGGGAACACGGGATAATGGTTTGAACTGGGGTCCAGGGTTTTGGGTTGATGGTCAATTGTTTTGAATTGGGGAAACAGGTATTGGGAGGTTAGGGTTAAGGGTGTTCGGGGTTGGGACAGGGGTTTGAAACCTACAGGTTTAGAGTTGGGACTTTGGGGTAAAGGGTTTTGAATTTAAGTCTCGGGTTGGAGGATTACTGCTTTCTATGAAAGGGTTAAGAGTCTGGATTTAGATGTTTTGGGTTTTGTTTTAGGGCTTATAGGTTCAGGGTTTTGAATTGGGGTTGGTTAGGGTTTTGTGTTTGAGCTCAGAGACTCGGATTGGTAGTTATGGATGAGGTTAAGAATTTTTTCTTTAGGATTTGAGGTTAGAGGTTAAGGGTTCAGCAGTAGGGTATGGGATTGGTGTTTTTTGGTTAGTGTTCTTGATGCAGGTTTAGGGTTAGTGGTTCCTGGTTTCAGGTTATAGTTTAGGTTTGGGGTCAGAGGTTAGGGTTCAAGGTGGTATCTTTCTAAAACATGTCTGTGATGTTTAACCACTGTCGAAAAACAAGTGACAATCCAGATCAAAGCAGTCGTAGTTGTACATACCTTGTAGCTGGACTTTGTTTTCCGGGCTCTGAACCAGCACGGAGCTGACGGAGTCAAGGTTGTCATAGTTACTGCATCCGAGAGGACCAGTGCGGGTCTCTGTCACCTGGGAAACAAACAATAAAATTGCAAATCCGTTCCATAAATGGTTTTTTTTTACGCAAATTACCTTTAACCGAATGTCATTGGAGGTTTTGAAATGAAAAGAAAACTCTTTTGATTCTCTTAAATTGCTGTTTGAACATGTCTCTTTTTGTCTCGTGGTTGATTGAAGATGTTGTTTTCCGTTGACCTTTGCCTCAAAGACACATTGTGTTTCACTTCATTTCCAAGAGGAGATCTTACTCCAGCGCTTTCAACTTTCTGTGTCAAGACTGCGTGGGAGCCACCTGAGCGCTTCTCATTTTTCTCCCTTTGCGCTTGTTTTCTGTTCAGTGTTTCGTCCCGATCGGGCGTCTGACAGAGGACAGTCGGTGTAAAGTGACAGATGGATGAGGCGGTCTCATATACCCCGGATTATGTGTGTTTCCACCAAAATTACCCGGGAAATAACCTTTCTCTCAACCCTAAGCATTCCTTGGTAAAGGTAACTTGAAGAGGGGTCGGACATTTCAGATTCCCTGGAATTCTCGAGGGGCGGGGCATGTGTGCTGAGGAACGTTGATTGGTGGAACACACAAACTTGTTGATTACATTTCAAAAAGCTTCAATTGGTTGGTGTTTTAGAAAATGGAGCAAAAGAAGAGATGCGGTGGATGGAAGGACGACGAGGTCCAGGCTCTTTGGAGCATATTTGCTGCAAAACGACTTGAAAACTTTGCGTCAAATAGCCGACAAGCTGTTAGGATCCTTTATCCTGACGCACAAATAATGCTGCAGGCTTATCTGTTGCCTTTTATGGCATTAGCATGCTTAGTTGGCCTCCAGTGTCTTCTTCTTCTTACCTGCCACCACCTAGTGGACTGGAGGTGTAGTGCAGTGTCCTAATTTGAATAAAATGCTCCGTAACCTTGAGGTGCGGTGGAGACAAACCACACAGATTAGCGGGAATTCTTTTACCCAGGTAAATACATTCCTGGTAATAGAAGTTCCCGGGAATGTTGGTGGAAAAGGGTCTAATGGAGGTTCAGGCAGGATTGGGATCTCATATGAAGATGAAATCGCAGTATGGAGGCTTTTTAATGAAAACTCATCATCCAGGGGTAAAACCCTCATAGGAAGAAGATCAAATATCCTCCGTGAACGTATAAACAAGGAAAAGAATGGAGATCAATTGAGCGCAATTGTTCAACTATATCACATTAAAATTCCTGTGTGAGATTTTAATGCAGCTGTGAACGTGAGGAAATGAGATACAACCCCGTGTTGGGGGGGCCCATGAATATGACGTCCACATACGGGCATATTATTTGATAGTGCCATATGATACGCCGTATGGTAGCGTATTGACTGATGAGCGGAGCATTCAATTTCCGCTTTGCTTCGCAGCTGCTGTTCACTGTAGATACATTCTGCCATATTACAAAATACTTAATGGGACATTATTGGCCACCTGTATCTGGGAACATGTTTGTGTGAGAAAGGGAGGGAGGGAAAGCCCGGAACTGGATCTCAGATTGAGTCTGTTCATTGCCCTTTTTCCCCCTTCACATATACAATAGATCAAATAAATCTCAATTTAAAATGAGACTTCTCTTCCACGTTGAAACAAAAACAATCGAAAAGTTGTCTGTGAAGTTTAAGATTCCTGCTGTTTTCCTCATTCTGATTTGTCACCTGATTCATCAGGGAGGAAATTGCAGCCTGAGTCAGGCCGAGGTCTGACATCGATTCGGTCTAAGAAATTCTCCTATCATAACTGAAATGATCCTCGCTGTTTCCCCGACAACTGGCACCATTATTCATCAAGCTGTTTTCCTTTTTATGCTTTAAGGATTTCTGTAGCCCTGAATTGCTCAGAGGGGGGAGGGGTCTCCATCGCCATCTCCATCTCGACTGAACCTCTGTCCCCTGACATTCCTTCGACTTGTTTGGTTTCAGATTCATTCAGGGGGGAAGTGCTCGGTCACATCTGTCCGGCGACAGCGTGGGTCAATGCTGGTTGGAGATGAGAGAAGATCTCTCTCTCTCTCTCTCTCTCTCTCTCTCTCTCTCTCTCTCTCTCTCTCTCTCTCTCTCTCTCTCTCTCTCTCTCTCTCTCTTTGTCTCTCTCTCTCCACCCCATGAACACATTGTATTGTGGTGAGAGGACAGAGCTGTGAAACGAGTACAGCCGCTCTGATTCATGTTCTGCTGCAGTGAAGTCTACGACTATACAAGAGGGATGGTTAGAGGGGGGAGGGGGAGGGGGGGTGGGATAAAGGAGGGTCATCTTTGCCTCCATCACCCCATTAACCCTCGAGGTGACAGCCAGAGGCATGAACGCCCGACATGAGCCGTGTTCCTGCAGCAGATTCATTTATCTCGTCGTCGCCATATGTGCTCATCACAGCCGCCTTCCCTCCTTCGCCCCCAAAGCTGCTGAGATCATATCTCATCACACACAGACTGATAAAGAGGAATCTTATTCCACTTTATCTTTTTTTTTTTATCGCTCCTCTGAATTTAATTGTTGTGAACACATCAAACCACGTGTAGATTTCAGGAGCAGCGTCTTAAACGTGCCTTAAAATAAAATGTGAATATCTGAGTGTGTATAAAGAGGGATGATACTGTGCATGTACTGTACATCAGAGACCAAGTACATGATATGAGCGGTGACTATAGGGGGCGCTGCAGAGCCAGGTTGCCATAATTGTTTGAAATAAGTGTATTAGCACATTACATTGTTTAACATTTGTATCCACCTTAATTTTATTCTTGTTTTATTTATTCTTATGAAGTGGACATTTTCATTTTTTATTTGTATGTGTATATATATATATCCCATAAAACTTGAACTTAAAAACTGAGAAATAAACGTTTGTATTTATTTTCTTATTGTTCTTTTAAAATAAAAGTCTAAATCGTAATATCTGAAGAAGGTGCACAGTAAAAATAAAAAGATACATTCAAAAGTGAAAATCATACCATTTTCACTGTGAAGGCTTGATGTTAGCCACATAGTTGTGATATAACATATATTTTGTGGTATAGCGAGTTTGTCAACACAATGTAAAATATTGGTGACTTGAATAAACATTGTTACCTTGATGGCGGTGGAGGCGATCTGGATGTGGTGCAGCTTGCGCAGGGTGCTCTCCCTGTCGATGAAGTAGGAGGCGGCCAGCTGGTGCAGCGCCTCCAGAGTCACGGCCGAGGAGTTTCCAGCGTAGTCGCTCACTTCCGCCTTCTTACTCAGTTTCCTCTTGTCCACGAATATGGTTAAGGCCTCTTCTCCTGTACGGGAGCAAAACGGGTGTGTGGTCACATTAGATCATATGCGGTCACATCAAAGACGCCGATGTATTGCTTTATAGAAACATATTGACATATTGCAACAGAGGACTCAGCACGTGCTGGTCCATCCACTTTGTAATAGTCACGAGGCACTTTCGCATCAAGTCTGCCTCTTCCTGAGGCTTATATGTACCACCATTATGGATACTTACATCACTTCCTGTATTTGTTTCAAAATAAAAGCCCGCCCGACTGATTCCTTTCATTTCTTCACTTTATACGTTTTTATTTATCTATTTATTTTGTTTCATTTATTTTATTGATCATTGATATTCGTTATACATAGATGAACTTTTTATTGGTTTAATGTAAAGTTTTGAATGTTATACTATTTTATTTTATATCTATAAAATATTTCTTTTCATTGTATTTATTTTATATTTTTTATTTGTTTGTTTATATGCTCTTGTACAATACTACCATCTCCTGTTGATACATTCAATTATATCAAAATTACAAAAACCCTTTAAGTGATGTTGGTCTCAGCTAAAAACTGGTTTAAACTTAGATCAAATTTGAATCAGATCTGGCTCAAAACCAATTCCTGCGCCTCAGTGTTTACATTTGGAACCTTCCTCCTCTGCACCGCATTGCTCATTAACTCTGTTTGTTTGGACTTCTCCCTGGTTCACTCTCCGTTTACCTATTTACCATCATCTCCAAATGTGCCACCTGCTTCGCCCCCGACTCTCAGCCTCACTCTGGATCCCAAAGGACCAAAGCCCCGCCCCCCTCCTGAAGATATCTGACCTCGGCCAAGACTCGCCACATCACCTCGATATCAGCAACCACTGATCTACGCAATCACCGCCTCATAAGTACAAGGGGGTGGGGGGGCGCGCTCTCTCTCACATATCATATTTCCCATAATGCAACGTTAATGCATTCCTCTGCCTGAAGGGCATCCGCTGAATATCGCCAGCTATTTATTAATTTCATTAAGTCTTCCTGATCTGAGCGGAGCGGCAATCCATTCAGCGGCACAGCGGCACATTTCTGGCTCCGGTCCAAGACAAACTTCTCATTCTCCTCCTCGCCTCGGTTTTGGCCGGACGCCAACGAAGCGAGGCCCGGCGTTCGCAATATCTGCGGCTCACGATAAGCCACCATTGCTAACCTCAAGGAGTCAGGTCTGAGGTAAGTGACAAGTGTTGCTCTTTGCTATGGCAAGACCCTTTTGCCCTAAGAGTTGCCTTTTACGCCCGTCCATTCATCACGTGGCCAGGAAAACAAATTAGTGGTCGGTGGGAGTGGCCTGTACATTCATACATCTCCAAGGAGAGGCCTCTGTGCTGCCGCCGGTGGTGAATTATTCCTCCGCAATCTGTTCCACACGTACTTACTGGGAACGAGTTATTGTGCCGCGTCCATCTGTTTTCCATATGCAAGGCCCGGGAGAGCCGACTCTAAAAGCTTTCATCAACACAGATTGTGGGTGAAGCCAAAGTCATTAGAGGCACATCTTTGTAAAAGATACATTTGACTATATTTGGTCAAAGTAGCTGCAGGATAGTATTGTCACCGTTACATCAGAGCGTCTAAGTGCAGGACTTGGTATACGCGTAGTAAAGAGGGTTTCCAGAATACTGGGTCACAGAATCAGCTGCTGTTACATGCAATATTCAGACAGGAGGTGGCACAATGAAACTGCTGGATTCACCAGGAAGTGGGAGGAGTTAGGCAAGATGGACAATGATTGATGTCTTTCTTCTTTTGTTTTAATTTATCAAAATATATATATGTATATTTTTCTTCACATTTTTCTGACTTCCGTCGATGCTGCGATAGCACCATGGGCCCAGCGCCTCCTCCACCACCTGTACTCTGCTCCACCTCTTTGACCATTTTTGGATTTAACCAGGAAGTAGGAAGAGTTTGGCACCAAGTGAACCGCCAACTACGAGCTTCGTAAACACAAAAATATGGGTGCGATCACGGACGCTACGTCCATCTTTGTAAGCAGTGTATGATCCTTGGACACTCCCACAATCGGGCTGACTATAGAATCAACCCTTTGGTCATAGGACCGCCACTCAGACCCCTGAGCCACAGCTGCATCACTGGATTCTCGAATCTCACTCAGATATTTAAAACTCCAGCAGGGACAGCAAGAGAAAGAAAGAGTTCTCATCTAGCTCACAGGATTAATCTTAATTATCCGTCTGGTTCCAGCTGATTAAACCTGCCAGTGAAAAATGCAAAAGGTGCGTCTGTCGACATCTGTGAGCAATCACGGATCTGTTGTTCCGACTCTTGTTGCAAACAGGAAACATGCTGAGTCATGATGGAGCTGTCAAGTCAGCGATTTGTGGAGATTTGCGCCGCGATAAATCCACTTCGCAACGCGTTCGCCCAATACGCTCCAATGCTTACCGCCCAGTGTGGCCGACAACAGGAAGTGGGTGCCATACTTTCTGATCAGGTTGTCGGTGATGGTCTGGGTGGTGGGCCGGCGGCCCAGGACTCGGATGTTCCGGATGAACTCGGGCGTCAGAGGTAACGGAGACTCCAGGAAGTCTCTCCGCTCAACGGCCAGGTTGTTCACCTTCCATCTGCCAAACTCCCTGCACACACACAAACAAGTGAACATGCATCACATTAAAGGTTCAGTGCACAGGATGTAGGCGGAATCGCTTCAATTTGGAAATGATTGTGATGCTTTTATGAATGCTTTGTTTGTGCAACTTTAGCAGTATTTGTCACTATATTTTACAATCTACATTGTACCCATTAATGTAGTTCAATACAACAATACGATACAAATGTTTTTTTATGATCCATATGAGTTTATTTACTGTGCCAAAACAATGCAAATATGCATTCATTGCATTTTGAAGTTTTTTTTTTTTTTTGTCGAACCATTTTTGATTATTTGGATACATGTGAAACTAATTAAGACATTCCATTTTGTTATACACTATACATTCATTTATTTATCATTCTGACTACATAAAACATACATATTCAGGGGAAGAAGAGGAAAAATAAAATGAATAAATGGAAGGAGAAAGGGAGAAGAGTAATTAATCACAATAAACAATAACAGTACCAACAATACTTGGAGGAAGAGAAGACTAAATTGTACAGTGTATGTACAGTATTTGTATGAATAAGTATATTATCTTCATAATGATGAAACGTGTGGAGAAGCCTCAGTTGTCTCGCCCTGTTGCTCCTCTGACTTCTGGTCCGTCCTGACCTTCGCCACGAGCTCGCCTCATTCTCCGCATGACTCCTCGGTGCTTCATTGAATAGTGTGTGTCTGTCCTGTACAGCCAGACCCGCTCTCCCTCTCTCTCCCTCTCTCTCTCTCTCTCTCTCTCTCTGCAGCGCTGAGTCAGCAGTCTGCTCCCCCATTATCATTCAGCTTTAACGCCGCGTCGGGGACGATGTGTTTTGGGGGTTGGGGAACATTGGAGGTGATCACTGTCATGGAAATGGCTGATCCCCACCCCTGCCCCCCCATCGAAGACGTATGAATGTGCGGGTGCATGATTGAATTCTACATCAAAACGCGCAATTTCCAGCGTGGTGGGTTTTGCGGCTCAGCTCCTGGAGGAACGAGGGGAATTGAAAATAAAGTATAACAGCAGGGGGAGGGGGAAACCCTGCAGGTGTACACACCCAGTAAGTCAGATTGGAATATGTCTGGCTCCGTTTGTTTGTGATTGGCTGTGAAAAGACATCGCTATTCCCGCCAAGAACGTGAATACGGCTTTGAATTCCGCAAAAAGATGGAGAAGAATCTTCCTCCCTATCTCCGTCTTACAGCTTTTAAAGTGACCGCACTTTTATGTAAAAACCTTGGCACATGCAGGGAACTCAAACAGAGAGCGCTGCCGTATGAGCCTGATCTCAAGGAAAGTGAAAAGATGCACATGTTGGATCAATAAAGGCCAAGCCGGCGTTTCTACATGCATTATTCCTCATGTGTTGTTCGTTTGCCCCCGAGGCGGCTGCGGAGCCTTTTAAGGCGAGATTGCATTTGGCACCATATATCAATAAATTCCGCTCGCGGTTCGAGTTCAAGCGCTTTTTACACGGAAGACCTCCACGTCGAAAGACACTTCGCCGCCGCTCTTTGGCGTTCACCTCGGGAGACGGAGCTCGTACGACGCATCGGAATCAGCCTTTTATTTCGTTTTGTTTGTTTTTGACATTTGGACTCTTCAGATTGAAGAGGATGAGAACAGCAAGTGTTGCATCCTGCATCTACGCAGCCATCGCACAGCAAAGTAAGTCAATGCAATGGTTATAAAACGCGTTTTTATTCATGTAAATGAAGGAAGTTGTTCATATTTCTTAAATCTAATAACAAGTTAGATGCTAGAGAGGGAAATATCTGAGAAATGGCAGGTGTCTGTAAGTATTACAGGGCACCATCGCCACCTGCTGTTAAGGAGTGTGAATAGACGGCACTCGAAACCAGATCCCCATTGAGACCAATGAGTTCTCATTGAGTTACTAAAATGCAATTGAAATGAGATTCAGAAAGAATGAATCACTGAATCCGATGTTTTTCCAATCTGTTGACCCTCAGATTTGTTTTTTTCCAGGGGGCCGGCGGCTCGCCTCCATCTGCTCCTTCAAATGAGCTCCTGAAGGAACCAGCACTCGACCATCTATTTGGTTTTTAAGCATTTTCAAACTCAACCTTTTTTTTTTAAAATATGACATTTTCGAGAGAAGTACACTCTCATTTGATCTTATGCACAAATAAAATCATTTTTCCATTACATTTCAATTTTTTTTTTCTTTTCGTGCCCTGGCAGAGCACAGAAACAGCTTTTTATTGAAATTTCCAGAAGAGCCAATTCTCTGGTTCTGTGGTTTAGCTGCAACTGGGACAGTCTGCAGCCGAGTGTGAAGCAGCTGGAACGAGAGTCTGGACCTTTGGGTCCGGGTCGTGGTTCTCCAAGGTCTTGTTTGTAAAAGTGACGGCAACATGGAGCCTGAGATCGACAGATCGGTACGGACGGTGTGATGAACTGAGAGCAGCGCATAGAACTCATCCCAACGCATTCATGCGCATAATGTAAATATCATTGTTTGTCTATTTGTCAATCGTATGAGTCTCAGTTCTTCTCCTCCTCATTTCCCTGTGGGGATCATTAAAGTATTTCTGATTCTGATCTTGATCCTGGTTCTCGCTCCTCCTCTTCTCACCCTGAGGCAGTGAGCGAGTGGAAGCTCCGAGATGATACATGAGGACTCGCTAAAGTTTCTACAAAGGTTCTGGACTCTGACTCGGAGGTGAGGGAAGGTGAAGGGCACGAGGATCCAGAGGAAAATCTTAAAATAGAGCTGATGATCTTTCCTGCATCAAAGCGAAGCTGTGATACTCTACACAAGACTCAACTCTGGCAATAACAATAGATGCATAAATAAAAAATAAAAATGATGGTCATCGAAAATATTTAACCTACAAAACAAATACTTGAGAAAATGCTACTGCAAAGAAATACAATTTTATAAAAGCTCTTCTCAGATCTCTGTTCAGAAGGTCATCTGCCATTGAAATCCAAAAAAGCTCTTAAATTCAGTTGATTAAAAGCCATTAAGATAATACTTTACATTTTCTGTGTATTTCAAAATGTACTCTGACACGATGATTTCATATCAGAGGTCACATGCCTCTTATTTCTAACATTTATTTCTACTCCACTTGCTTGTTTACAAACTTCCCTCAGGTTCTCATTGCTTATTTACATTTGTCAAAGTACTTTCTTTAAGTACCATGAAGTAAAAAATTACTGAAAATAAACAGAAGTAACCTGTTCCGGCTGGTTTTAATACACACAGAGAGAAATCAGACATGAAGCGAGACAAGCCACCCACGGAGAATTATCCTATTTAAACGAGAACTGAATTAAAGACTACATGTGAGGACCTCCAGCACTTTTTGATGTTGTTGAAGAAGCTCTCCCCGGCAGCCAGATGGTATTTATTTACTTATTTTTTACGAGCGTTTCCTCCCTCTATCATAGTCTGCCAGGCGATGGATTTATAAAGAGGCAGTCATGAAGTTACAGACAAATATTACAATTATAACAGATTGGTTGTGATCGCTTTGAAAATGTATCGGGGAGGTTATGCAAGAGTGCAAAGCCAATTTTAGTTTATTTTTTTATTTCTTTTCTGCTGTGTGCCTGGAACTGCCCCCAATTTACTCACATAATCACACTGGTATGAGTAGAAAGGATGGGAGGAAGTGCTCCTCAAAGAGCTGGCGCTCTCTGTAGGCAGCGCTCCAGTCACTTCCTGTTGCTGAGAGCGATGAAAGATGAAAATCAAATAAATGATAAAAACTTTCTTCGAACAATAAAACCACAAAGAAAACCTGCGGAAATATGATTGACTCAAATGATGTTGTTTCTTTGCGTGACTAGAAACGGTCTCTATCTTTGCTCCACCTCTTTTTTTTCAGTGAGCGGAGTTCGGCATCGGGAAGATGGCGACGAGTGAACCGCCCACTACGAACTTCATAAGCATAACCCATGGGTGATGTCACAGATTCCACGTCCATCTTTATATACAGTCTGTGGATATTTACATGCTAACAGGAAGCTGAATACACGGCATCACATCACACGGGAAGGGAAGTGGGCGGAGCCAATAAAAGGTAATGGAGAAAAGTTCTGCGTTCATCCATTTTCTGTCGATGCTGCGACAACAACATGGACCCGCCCCCGGCTCTACGTGCGCTCCGTCTCTTTACCCATATGTGGATGAACCAGGAAGTAGCCAGAGTCGAGCATTAACAAAAGGCACTCTGCAGAAACCCATGAGTGACGTCACGAACGTATATTTATATGCAGTCGTTGCTGAAAGTGATAAACAATTGAAATAGAATAAATAAACCATGTAGAAATGATGAGATGATTGACTTCCCGTAAAGTCTACCACGGTCAAATGTTGCTCATTGGCTGCGAACTCCAAACTCAAAGCTTGACTCTTTTAATCAGAGGGGGGTTGAACAACCTTGGCTTTGTCGCTGATGATGGATGTGGGGAGTTTGGCCTTTTGAAAGGGTATAGATCACATTAAAGCAGGAGTAATGAGGAAGGTGTCGACGCCCAGATGTTTGACTGATCAGACGTGTAAAATCTAACTGCAGCAAAGATCCGCAACACACAGGAGAGTGGGATGTAAACATAACGATGTTAAATGGATACTTGGAACCTGTATGCTGACCTTTTTGCTGACGCCTCAGAATTCAGACAAAGCCCCTTTTTGACTAATCTCGCGCTCGGGTGTATGCGGTGTAGCGATTCATCTTCGCCTCATTTCACGCCACACAAATAAACGACCTCTTCGGATGGGACGGTGTCTCTCGGGTTCCACTTTGCAGAGGCAGGTTCCACAGGGGGGAGGGGCCAAGGGGGTGCAGAGGCCTGGTATAGAAGAACCACTCGTCCTCCCCAAATCCCTGCTGCTCGTTCCTCCGGTTATCGTCTGCAGTGATAAGCCCCACCCCTCCTTTTACCCCCCTTCTCCTCCTATCCCGTCTTATCTTAAACCCCCAATAGGCCAAATGGTTCGTCCTGCAGGGAGGAGGATGAAATGAAATGGGTTTCACCACAGACTTGATTTTAGGAGGCCTGCAACCCTCCCTCCCCTCTCCACAAGCCGCTGAGTCATTAATATTATCACTGTCGTTGCGCCGAGTCGCCGGGGTCCATCGTCTTTAACTCTTTAAAGGCTCTGAAGTTTTCCAAGTACACCGTGTACATTATGAAGTTCCGTCATTTCTTATTCACTTTATAGTAGTAACAAGGAGAGACATTACTGTGAGTTGAATCACACATTATGAGCTTTTCCAGTACAATGAGTATATTGTTATTGCCTTAAAGGCCCATTATGTAAAATCATTTCCACATGTATTCACAGTAATGTAATATAGTACAATGACACACTGAAGATCAGAGTGGATAAACCACTATTAAATCTCCAATAAGGGTCCGTTAAAGGGGTATTCAGTGAATTCTACACACTGCACCTTTAATCATTTTTGACGTGTAGCTCTGTTTTGGACTTGTTTTGAATCTCTTGAGATCATTTGAATAAACAATGTATCACAAAAAACAGTTTACACCCAGGGACATTTTATATGAATTTCAAAAAATAAGGGAAAAAATATTTTAATAATCTGAATAAACAGACTCATCTCTTCAGGTTGGGGATTCAACTGTAATACCAAAATTCATCACTAGACATCGCTTAAACCTTAAAGCCAAAAGCAAATCTCTTTGAATATTGATAAACATAATAATAATAATAAAGAGTTGGAACGCATGTTTTTTCAAAATCCCACCAAATAAAAAAGGCTGGAGAAGTTTTTCATCTGTGCTGCTGAAGTTTTGTTTATTCTTTTCTTTCTCTCCTCCTCACTCCATTAATCATCGGCAGCCTTTAGATTTATCTTGTGACCCTTTGGAGGGAGTTCAGCTGTGAAGATGGAGCCACTGGACCGAACCTAACTGAATATAAAGCAGCGTAATATGAGCTGCAGCCCCCACTCAGCCACACCGGCCATTTATTAAAAAGCTCACTTTAACATTTGATACTATTTAGCAGAAAATACAAATAAACGTAATACTACTTTAATTTAAGGAAACGGAAAAAGCTATTCTAGTGCATCCACCATTTATTTGCATTGCAAATTCTCTGCAGTTTAATTATAGTAAATCCTTATTCTGGAAATAAAATAGATGAATAAAATAGATAACAATAATCATACACATTTTCCAAATGCAATATGCTGAGCAAAGGGGCCAAATGTATGTAAACACGGCTGGTGGATTTGGCATTAGCTCCGCCCTCCCGCTGGCAGTGTCCACAGTGGACAGGTGGCTGAGGCGGAAGGCCCACATTGTGTTTGTACTGGAAGCAATGGATACGCACAGTGATATCCAAACACACACACACACACACACACACACACGCGCACACACACACACACAGTTTACAATACTATCATTCAATCAAACACAAGCTCAGGATTTATTTGGCTGGAGCAGCTGAGGTTGTTTGGATGTGCCCAACAATCACAGATGTTAATTCATGTGCGCTAATGCTCACAGGTTTCTGTGGAAGGATCACATGTCGGCCATCTTACCGATTGCCTAACTCCTCCTACTTCCTGCTTCATCCTAAAACGGACAAAAAAGTGGCAAAGCACGGGTAGAGTTGGGGTGAAGCCCATGGTGCTGTCACAGCATCCACAGATGGTTGGCCGAGGTGTCACTCAAGAGGCCACGCCCCTTATTTCTTTGCAATTTCAAACCTCGATATAATCTCATGAATAAGTATAACTAATGAGACTCTCTCTCCATCACGGTGGAACCGCCACCTCTTTATACACTTTTATGATTTTTATATTGAATCCAACTTTTTGCAGCTCGACTCCACATTCGCCTGCAGCGTGAACAAATTGAACACGAGAACTAAAGCAACGAAAAGAAATGATAAAAAGTGAACAATTAATGGGGCTGACTGATGGTTAGAATATCTAAATGTCTCTTATGACTTACCTAAAATAAAGAAATAAAAGATGATATTGAGACAAAGATTCTACTATGTGCGATTCTGTTTCGCTCCTTTGTTCTTTCAGTTGGAGAAAAAACCTCTGAGGGAATTTCAGGCACGAGGGGACGAGACAGAGAACATCTGGGAGAATCTGTGGGGGGTGGGGGGGGGGGGGGTTAGCGCTGAGGGAGGGGGGGGGGGGGGGGGGGGGGGGGGGGTGTTAGCGCTGAGGGAGTCTGCCCTAAAACAACCTCACCCAAACCCTCCTCGGAGCACCTGCAGACTCCCCTGTGAATTCCAGTAGTTCATTGTACCTGAAGCTGCTCCTGCATCAAAAGCAGAGCAGCTTTGCTTTTGATCTCTATAAACTGAGTGGGGGGCAGGTCAGGGTGGGTGGGTGGAGGGGCAGCGCTGAGGGAGTCTGCTCTACAACAACTTCACCCCAACCCTCGTCAGAGCACCTGGAGACTCCCCCGTGGGTTCCAGAGATCTGCTATTGTGCGTTGCACCTGAAGCAGCTCCTACATCAAAGGCAGAGCAACTTTGCCTGTGATCTCGATAAATCCCGAGAATGGGGCGGGGCCCTCCTTGTTGTGGAACAACAAATAATAACAGCAGATAATAGCTTAAGTCGAACTGTTTTAAATGTATTGATGCTACCTGGTGTATGTGTACTGTAGTACTCTGCTATGTAAATACTAGCATTCCAGGTTTTGCTATTTTTTGCAAAAAAAATATAGATCACCGTTTTTAACTCTTTGCAGTAGAATTTGATAAGCGAAAGAAAAGTGCTTGACCAACTGCAGACCATTAAACATTTAGCATTTTAAGTATAAAGCCATGCGCTTGCTTCTGCAACCTCGCAGACCATGTTTTCATCAGGAGACCCTGAACTGAATCCACCATTTCCCTGCATCGACACTTTAACGGTCATTTTGACCTTCTGCGAAATTTGCTGAATGATTTAAAATGGCTCGTCAAGTAATTTCACTGTTGAAAAAAATGTTTGCTCCGAATTGACTTTGTGTTGCGATTGAATAAGTTAACTTTCGAGCATTCACGGATGATTTGAACGAATTCCTGTAACTTCTGGAAACAGCATACTTTGTAGAGCGATGACTGAGAGTTAGTTCAGGAGCTTCAATGATGACTCGTTCTACCCGCTATGAAATTTCTTTCTTGAAGCTGCAAAATATTCCTGATATGTCCCGTCACATTGTTTACACCCAGCGTTTACATGTAGTCTCCAGCAGGGGGAGTCAGGATCATTGGTTGGGTGTTTGCGTGCGTGTAACCTCTTGCTAACTCTAGTTTATTTATTTACTACGTTTTCAAAGACCGACGCAAGGAATATTCACTTGGCTGCAATACGAAGCTTCACCACCAGGTGGCCACTAAGTCCTACACAGAGTATAATGGATCTGACGCGGACTAGACTATTTCAACATACGTATACAATCAATTAACTCATTTAGTAAAACATTACAGAATTACTTGGTGTCATATTTAGTTACTTGCAATATGTAACTCCACCAGCAAAGAGCCACTAGCTAAGCTACAAAGTTTGAATCTGGTTTAAATCAGTCTGAATAACAAAAGTCAGACAATGGTTCATCGCCTTGGAGCTGAAGAGTCGACACGTCAGAACCTTTTCTGAATTACAGCCTGAGCTTAATGAGAAGATTCTAAGGACGTCTGTTTCACAGCAGCACTCAGCAGGGGGCAGAGTGGGGGCAGAGTCAACACTCCCCAAAAGTTTGGTCCCCCGTAGAGAATATCGGAATATAGCGATAAAACAATGCTTGCTGAATTGGTAATGAGCCAGCTGCAGGTGTGGCTTCCCAAAAAACCCATCACCACATTTCACCACAGCGCTGAAAGCGAGAGCCATTATTCGGGCAAAACAAACGCAGCTGTGTCCCTCTTGTCTTTGTTGCCGACTCCTCTCTGAAAATCGAGTGGGAGCTCATCCAAGCGGAATTCAATTTAGGGGGAAGATTTACAGGCTATTTACTTTTTAGGTTAGTTTCTCCTTTTTTTTAATATCATCACTATTAATCAATGCCGCATTGTGCTAATCTTCGAGGGGCCTCAAACACACAACCTTGCGGCTGACAGAAGCCTCTCGGGGGGATTGTGTGATAATGCAGAGTAATAAGTACTAAGAGCTCACTAATCACTTGGCCGCATGATAAGACTATTAATCTCGTTGCCCGTGCCGCTCGGCGCTGTCGGACCGCCGTCGTTTGCCAGAGAAGGAAAATATTAAAATCCTCCAACACGGCAGCCGGCGCCATAAAGCATCCGCCGGGCGATCCATAGATGTCAGGACCTCTGTCCCCGCATTTTCCAGAGGCCTGGACGAGATATGATGCATGACACCATCTCGATGCATAAATTCCATCTCCCGTTGCTAATCGAGGCTTCATTCGGCCGCGCTGATCAGGTGAGAGTGGCGGAATAGCGGCGACGCATCACGCATCGTGATTCCGTCCGGGCGAGTGCCAGACATCTTGGCTGTGAGGAGCCTTTCTGCATGATCGGCCAAATAATGCAGTCTGCCTACTAAGCAGGCGTGAACCCCCCAGCTCCGCTAATATCCGATATTACATCATTTTGATGTCACAATAAAAAAAAAGCAAATGTAGCAGGGTGATAAAAAGCGCCGCAGCTGTTATAACCTTATCACATGGTGCAATTAGGGTGGGGCGGCGTCCTCAGTGTGACCTTGTCCTATTTGGCTCCTCCTCCTTTTCCTCCATCACAACAGGCTGCAGGTTGAGTCAGAGCAAAGCAGAGGGGTTCATCCCCTCCCCCCAAACCGAAACCTAACCTCAACGCTTCAATGAAGGGGTCAGCTGAGGATTTTTTTACATTATTTTTTTTTTTTACAAATTTCAGGAAAAGGAATTCATGGTTCACATTAATTATGAAGAAGAAGAGTCCTCTAAATCCAGGGCTGTACATTTCTGCTCCGGCGTGAAATATATGCAGTAGATGCAGTATTGATAAGATATGCAAGGTCTCTCTTCCCTTCCGTATTAAAGCATATCGCTAAGTCGTCAAATTCATTCACAAAAACCTCTTTAAATAAGGTATATGAATGTTTTTACTTGCCTTGTAATATATGGACATGACCTAGAACTACCACTACATAACGGTGTTGACCGTGACACTTAATTGCTAATATGGAGATATCAACAGAGGCCAGCCGCCCTGTAATACCACTTTATACCACTAGATTGAGTCATGAGACACAACGGTGCTCAGGCTACTTCTTGTCCACACCAGCTTTGATTCATAGGCTTTGTGGTTTTGGTTGTGTGAACTATATCACTATGTAACCGATATTTACATCACTTCCTGGATCCTTTCCAAAATAAAAGTGCTACCGAATGTAGACGACCAAGCAACCAGACAGAAAAAACATGTTTTGAGCTGTTCGATGGTTCTCACGCAACCGGTTTGCCACCTTGATTAAGAACTCACAATATTAGCCAGGTTTTTGATGCAAAGTTCCGACCAGTTATTTATAAAAACTAAATAAACGTATTTATTGAAGTATTATAAATGAGTAAGGCCTAGCTAGCTTTTCTTGCTTTTTTTAATGAAGTATGCGACCTACTGTTGATAAATGGAACTACGCCAAAATTAAAAATCTCACCTTTACCCCAATCATTGAAAGAAACATATAACTGTCATGGGTTGCCAGGTCAGATCAAAAACATGGCAACCCATCGCAGTATTTAACAAATCATCATTCTCTTGTCACTCACCTGTATATCTTGTATCTGGTGGAGAAGCCTTGCCGGTTCTTCTCCACAAAGTCGATGTACTCCGGCGAGTGGTGGAAGGGCCCCTTGTCGGACAGGAGCCAGTCCAGGGGGCCCCCGGGTTTGTCATTGGGGAGGCTGGACGACGTGGCCGCCGCCGCTGCTGCCGCAGCCGCCACCAACCGTAGACACACCCAGCAGTGAAGGCTGAGGCTGACCACACCCCATAGAGCCATCAGAGATGGAGGGAGCGAGGGAGGGCTTTGGGGGCGGGCGGTGACAGCAGGTGGGAAAGGGGGCGGGGCGGCAAGGGGGGGAGGGGGTGTGTTCAGCAGATAAAGCCACTCGTCATTGGCTGGCTCCTCCGCTGGGATGACCGGGGGACCTGCATCACCTGAACGTCCCCCCAACTCCTGGAGAGGAAGAAACACACATGGAGAAATGTTTTAAGTTTGAAATCGTGTTTTTCTTTGTTTTGTCTTGTTTTGTTTTAATTGTAAATTATTCATATTGACAAAACCTAATTACAGAAGAATCCATATCAGAGTGTTGGAACTATAATCCATCACAATTCACAAGATTTTGTGACAACTGGCGATGAATCGAAGTGACATCAATGAAAATATTGTACCATATATTATCTTTTTAAAATTGTATTTATCTTTTAGAATGATAAATCAATTCCTTTATTTATCCTTTCACTTTTTGTTTATAAAATAAACATGAAATTAAGCAAAATAACATTCCATGATAATCCTATTCTATTTCATACGAATATGTGAGTATATTTTGCTAGTTGTGGCAGTGGGAAGGATTTGGTCACATCCCATCACGAAAATGATGGGATGTGACCAAACGCATCACAGCCTTTTGACCTTTCTGGGCTACTGTAAAAACATGGCGGCCTCCATAGAGAGGATGGAAAACAAAATATCATGCATTGTGGTGATTATACACTCTAATAACTCCAGTGTGAACATTTCATAGGAAGGAATCATTTCTCAAAAACAGATCAACAACTGAATCAATAATCCAAAATGTTTCAGTTGGAGCAGATATTCATGGCTCCACTCTGCACAGAACTTAAAAAAATGAGGGTTTTAAAACTTTTACAGAAAGCTGTGATTTACAGAACACGATGTAAAAGGCTCACACACGACAAGTTCACTTTAACGGCTACAAGTTATGATTGTAATTATGAATTCATAATTCCTCCCCTCAGCGCTGCCGATATATCGCTGCGGCCCCGTTCGAACTCATCGCACCCGGCCTCCTCTATACTGTAACACTGCAACACATCCATTACCAGTCAAATCAGGGAGGAGACCAACACACACACACACACACACACACACACACACACACTTTGATGGCTAATAGAGAATAACGTCTGTGCCGCTGTGCTTCTATAAAGCGACCTGCTGTTCACACCCAGGTCCGGGACTCGCATTAGTCTCCATCACTGCCTCAGACCTGTCAATCAGCCCCCCCCCCCCCCCCCCCCCCCCCCCCCCCCCCCCCCCCTCACATCCCGCCCCCCCCCCCCCCCCGCCTGCAGTCACACACTCCTCCTATGTGTGTGTGTATGTGTATGTGTGTGTGAGCAAGGGAGGTGGGTTTGAGTCCCATTACGGTATTTCGATGACAATCTGTCAAGTTAACTCAAGCATACCACTCTGTGTGTGTGTGTGTGTGTACCTGTTGGACTGCCAGTATTTATGTGTGTGAGTGTGTGTGTGTGTGTGTGTACCTGTTGGATTGCCAGTATTTATGTGTGTGAGTGTGTGTGTGTGTGTGTGTGCCTGTTGGATTGCCAGTATTTATGTGTGTGAGTGTGTGTGTGTGTGTGTGTGTGTGTGTGTGTACCTGTTGGACTGCCAGTATTTATGTGTGTGAGTGTGTGTGTGTGTGTGTACCTGTTGGACTGCCAGTATTTATGTGTGTGTGTGTGTGTGTGTGTGTGTGTGTGTGTGTGTGACTGTTCTCAGACAAACAGTCGACAACATGGGGAGTAACTGAAACCACAGCTGTGAGAACACACCAAGAGAGGGACAATACAGTAAATGTACGTATACTGAAATACTACAATACTGCTGCTGCTTTACTCTGACCAGAGCAGAGTCATAACCGAATGAGTACGATCCCATTATTTCAACAAACATGTTATTATGTTTTATTGGGAATTTTTTTAGAATATTGAAAGTAAAAGGTTGATTTTTCTCGAAATCTTGAAATCTCAATGAAATTGAAGACAATAATAATAAGTTAACCAATTACATTTTTTGGATTATTTATCGATTGCCATAATATTCCTTCATAATTGTCTCATTAAATCCCAATTTATTAAAACAACTCTCTACATTAAAGCATCATCAGGACTCTCTGGATTAGCAAATAACCAACAATATTGTAATTTTTTTTAATTTTTTCGCTTGAGGTGCAGTTCCCCTGACCTCCATTAGGGGGGACAGCAGCACCCTCAGCATCCCTACTTTCTTACAGCCTTGCATGGTGGAGGTGTAGGCGGAGCCAAAAAGTGTAAAGTTAAACACTGATATCCATAAATCCAGAGACTCGTGGGTTAATGAATGAAAGTCTGACGTGTGGGTGGACTTTATTAATTTAGTGGTTTTAATGAGATGAGCTTAACAGGCAATTTGGAAATTGATTGCCGGTGTGACATCGCTTGCACAGTTTTGACCTGTCTCACTCCATATATGTGTGTGTGTGTGGGGGGGGGGGGGGGGAGTAAGGGACGTTAAGGGGGGGGGGGGGGGGGGGGGGGGAGTAAGGGACGTTAACACGTGTTGGCGTGATTCATTAAAATGATGACTGTGGTTATATATGTTATGTATATTATTTTGACTTGAGAAATTCTTCTGCGATCATGGAAACGTAAGTAATGTGTCAAAACGAAAGTTTGTGTGTGACAGTGACAGTGTTCCCTCAGAGAGTCGGAGGAACTCGTACATCTGCACCATAACGCAACAGAATAGGATAGAATGCCTTTACTGTCGTTACACACAATGTACAACGAGATTGAAAACACCAAAACACGAACCCTACAATTGTATCGTACACATTTCGAAGGATTTCACGGGTATTGAAGAAAAACTCTCAACTAAACCATGACTCAGCAA
>JAFBJT010112506.1:5000-22500 GCA_016785325.1 Chascanopsetta lugubris
AGAGGTCAAGAGGAAGTAGTAAAATGTTGTATCACCCGTACCTTGAGGGTTGATGTAATTTGGAACACCCAATGAAATCCACCCATTGACATTCATTCAACCACAACTAACTAGTAGTTACAGTGTTAAAATGGACTTAAAGTTCATAAACATGAAGATAGATTTCCTTCCGTGGATCTTGCAAAAAATCCACAACTGCCACAACTGAGGTTGTGGGATGAAATATTGTGCTGAACTCGTCATGGTCATTTCCAGCACCACCCGGCCCCCATGAGCAAGGTTCAAACAAAGGGTTATGATTATTTGAATAAACAACTTGAGTGATGTCCGTGTTGGTTAGACGCCACAAACGGAATCATCCTGCCATTTGCTTCCAAAAGGGCTCTGATCACAGCGGGGGTGACATGCAAGGACCGGGGGCATGTCGCGGAGGATACACAGCCAGTGGCACTGCTCAGCATCCTCTCAGTGGCTCCATACAACACATCCTTCAAAGAAATGTCATCCTTTATGGTGCCTTCAACACCCTCCACATCCACTCCCCTTCGATCACTACAGCTCAAACACACCACAAAAGCCTTTGAGGAGTGATATCGTCACGTCCTTCCACTTCTCTGTCCGTCCCTCCTTCCGTTTCTTATGATTGTCGGCCTGTCCTTTAGTGAGAAGAAACCCAACCTGTGTCTCTCCACTTTGAGCCGACATGGCCGCCAGCCCCCCACTGCGCGGGGGCCAGCAGCAGCAGCAGCCACAAAAGCAAGGCCATCTAAAGCAACTCGGGAGGAGTGCGGGGGCTGGCTATGGCATTTGGAGTCTGGCCGCCCAACTGAGAGTTAACCAAGAGGGGGAACTCTGACTAAATGCCACCTATCCGGGCAGACAGATCGAAAAGGTGTGTGTGAAAGAGAGAGGGAGAGTTGGGGCGTGCGAGAGGGGAGCTGGTGGCTCCCCTGCGGCACTCGCTGTCATCTCTCCAGGTGATGGACTACACATTAGCCCCACATTAGTGGGCGGCCGGGCCACGGTGGCAACTCTAGAGTTAAAGCCAAGTAGAAATGAGCCAATGAGGCGCACCTTCGTGGTATTTCTGGAGCGGAGAAATATATTTTTGATCTTTAAATAGATCAGCATCGTATTAGTTACCGGGAAATCAACAAAAATGTCAAACAAGTATCTAAAAATCCATTGAATGGTCATTCTTCCTAAATATTCTGTTATAAACAACGGTCAAAGAGCTTTAAAGGTGCAGTGTGTACGATTTGGTGACATGTAGAGGTACAGTTGCATGCTGTATCCATCACCTCACCCTTGCCTTCTGAGCATGCAGGAGAACCTATGGTAGACTTCAGTTGTCTTTAAAACTCAAAAGATGTTTTATATGTCCATTCTGGACTACTGTAAAAACATAGAGAGGACCACAGAGAGGACCCACTCCTCATGTAAATATACATTAATAGGCTGATTTAAGGGTAATGGGGGGGATTATATATTTAGGTGAATGTAAATTCATGAAATTGTCAGTATGCAATGACTAATGTTTTGTAATATTTATAGAAGTGACAAAAATGACCGAAACCTTACACACTGCACCTTTAATGTACTTTTGATTGTAGTGAAAACATAACCTTCTTGCAGGAGGTCAATAGGAAGTCACTCGCTGTCATCTCTCCAGGTGATGGACAAACTAACTACACATTAGCCCCAGATTAGTGGGCGGCTGGCCGGCCCACTGTGGCAACTCTAGAGTTAAAGCCAAGTACTAGTCCCCCCCCCCCCCCCCCATTTAATGAGGCACACCTTCACGGTATTCCCGGAGCGGGTCCAATCAATTTCCAGGCCGGGGCCCTGAGGTTGGAACAGATGAGAGTGGGGATCGATCCCCTGCACTCGCCGTCCTCTGTTTACCTTTGCCACCGAATCAGCCAGGAGAGAACTGGTCCCACAGTTTGCTCCAATCACACTCTTGCAGGAGTCGTCATACAAGAGTTACTGTACAAACACGCGTGATTGTATAAATTTCCATTCGTATTGATAATAAGAAATGGTTTTGTTCTATTCTGTCCTCGTGGAGAAAAGCTCCTCTACATCAATGAGACTAATCACTAAATAACAGTTGCATCAATTCACTAAATCTCAGGCTAAACCCCCTTTTAGCAGAGCTCAGAGCAGGTGAAAGCCAATTACCTTTGGCGCACTCGATCCCTGGCGGGTAAGATCTTTATTCCGGCTGCACTTTCTAAACAAACTTGCAAAAGATGTTAAAACACCTAATAAAGCTGCAGAATGAACAATAAACATGTCTCACATGAATTAAAAACCTTGTTAAAGGGTAATAAAACAAGGAAATCCGGGACTACGCAGACTACAAAGTGCTGGAGGTGATATATTTTGAGAAGTGATTTATAAGATTACAATGATATTGCCCCCGATAAGCCCCTCAGCTACCACAGACCCGAGAGCCTGGGGAGACGCATGCTGGCCTGGAAAACAGGACATAGGAAGGTCACACTTGCCTCCACACAGTTTACTTTCTGCCAGAACATGTGCAGAAACCTTGTCCCACCCTTCAATATTTACTGTGGGGTGTGGGGGGGGGACTAGCATCATTAGAGGGGGTCCCTCAGGGCACTCTGTCACACACCCACCTGGGAAGTGACACAGTGGCTTTAAATGAGACAAGACGTTTGTGTCTGGGATTAGCATTTCAAAGACAAACATGCATGCAGGGCCGCGTGGTGAGGCAATGTTGCACTAACCCCGCCCCCGCCCCCCGTCCCCCCCGCCACGACCAGCGAAGACAGGCGGTAAGATTAAAAAGAGACAGTGAGCAGGGCCGTGCCAAACAAACAGATTGGAACTTCACTTTTCCTCGTTTCTGCCGTCGTCTCCCTTCAAACCCGACTCCTTCTCGACACACCGACGCCATCCCCCAACACACAGACGTGCGTCAGACGCACAGACTGCATATGAAGATGGACGTGGCGTCCGAGACATCTCCCGTTGGTTTCAGCGGAGTGGGTTTGAGGCAAATTGTGGGCGAGTCCCTTGTCGCCATCTTGGCCAATCCTAACTTGTTTCACCTCTGAAGTTGACCATTCTAATATGGGAGTCAGCCCCCAGTGGCCACCCCATGAACTGCACGTTTTTTCACTTACTATTGTGCTTCATCCATCTGCACCGGAGGTTGCCCGTCAGGTCAGATGTCAGGCTCATCCATGTCAACCGCACGGTTGCACCACATTGCGCGATATCCGGCGCTAACTTCCTGCTGAGCCGTTTTTTAAGGACAGGTCCACCAGGCACTGCTCGGGTCACGCTGCCTCCTATGTCTCAGGCTTGTTCGCTCCTTCGGTCGCCCGTGTCAAACACGGCAATATGCAGCCGCCAAGAAGCGTAAAGTGCGCCGCCATCATAAATAACCCCACCAACAATACATCACATAAGTGGGTGTTCTGCTCTCGTGGGCAACTCCGAACAAATGGCTACATCCATCATCGCAAATGCAAGGTAGGGTGGGCTTGAGCCCCAGAGGGAGCACCCCCACCCCCACCCGAAATATTTACACATACACCTGCTATTCGGGGGCCTACACTCGGTAATCCTGTGGTGCTACGAGACAAACTAGCAGGTGCTGCTAGTTCAACTAGCCTGGCTCGCTCCCCCGACGGCAGACAGCCCTATTGTTTGGCTGTGCTGAATAATTAATATTGTCTACAACCTTTAAACAACCTTACGTCAGACTCATCTGTCATGGCGTCCCGCTGAGGGGCCTTGGCGCTAGCATCGGCGAGGATGTGCGCGTCGAGCCCACGGGTGTAAAAAGGGGGGGGTAGAGGTGAAGTGCTATATTAACTGTTGGCCCCGCGGCAGGCTAACGCCGGAGGTTGATGGCTCCACAGACGGCCCCTCTGTTTTTGACCTCACTCCATCCCCTCAATACCCCGAGCCAGCATCACTCATGATTGCGTGTGAAAAACAGGGTTAGGGAGGGGAGTGGGGCACGACTCCCATCTTTAGATAACATATGGAGAGGCTATTGCCATACAATCCATCACGGGCCTGTACAAATGAGAACAACCTGGATTTCAAATCGGAGGCAATTCCTTGAGATGAAACAACAAGGTAAATAGAAGAACTGTAAGGCTCAGGTTCAGTTGTTTACAAAGCTTTGACCCCTTAAAGGTGCAGTGTGTAAGATTTGGTGACATCTACTGGTGAAGTCATGGAAAAAATAAGAATTTAAGTGACTATGAATTAAAAATAAAATGTCATGTCAGTGAAATAAAATAAAATAAAATTAGAGGTAGAGGAAAATTTGAATTAAATAAAAACATATATATATATATATATATATATATATATTTATCAAAGATGTTTTGACACAAATGCATGTTTGTTCTATGAATCTAAACCTTAACTTAAATCCAGTACTTACTCACTTTAATCCATCTCATTCAATGTCAGAACTCCATTGATCCTGCCCCAGTTGAGCCTGCCATATTTGTAGATGCTTCTAAGACATGTTCTTTAACCTTGTTGCAGCACCAGATGGATAAGATGGATTAAAGCAGGTTCATCATAAAACATATGAGAGAGCATATTGTCTCCTCACCGATCAATCATCAGTCATCGCTTGGAATATGGCAACAACACCCTTGGAGGACCCCGTGGGCCTTAGTGGGGTAGATACCAGAGCCCTCCTTCTTTAATTCAAACGACCTCTTCACTGCAGCAATGTAAACATATTTCATTGCACTTTGACCAACTTCCATACCACTAAAGACTTTTTATTATAAACCAACGTACCACTTTGACCAATGTTTTCATGTTCTTTGAGGTTGCGATGGATTCACCTGGACGGCTTGAATGAACTTGAAATGCACTGTAACCACCGACTGACTGACAGCAGTTTTTGGCTTTCAAGAGCCACAGAATGAAAAGACATCCTGAGGTTTGTTGATCTTGCCAATGCAAACTCCCAAGTATTTCCAAACACTGTTTTAAGCTCGGTGTTTAAAATGTGGCTTATCGGGACGAATCAGGTGAAAAATGTAAAGCTCAGATCTGCACAGACTAAACAGCGTCGATGCAAATAAACATTAACAGTTACAAGGACATCATGCAATGGCCACGGTGTGCCCAATCATGCAAGACACGCACACACACACACGTTAAAAAGAGAGAGAATACACCAACATGTCCCCACCTCATTGTGAATCTCCTCACAGTGCTGTAGCGTTGTTGGCAGCAGGGCCAGCAGGCTGTGGGAGCCTGTCTCTGGGTCAGTGTGCAGGTTAGACAGGGCCTCTTGGCAGCGTGACTGGATGTAGGTCAGGGTCCCTCTGGAACACTGGTAAGAGAGGGACAAAGCCCCTGTTGTACAAATAATGTCCATGCAAGGCACAGGCCTTCAACCCATGTAACATGCAAAAGTAAGTACCAGGTAGAGGACGGTCGCCATGGCGACTGGACACAGGTATTATCTCACTGATCATATCAAAGAGGAATGCTATGTAATTTCCATTCTTCGCCGACAATGTATCTTATAAACCCTGTTACATTTCATATATATATATATATATATATATATATATATACATACACAAATATCATAGATATCACAGCAGCCAATCACATGGCCGTCACTCAATGAAATGAAAGTGTAATTAATAAAGAACATATCTATATGTATACCTGTTTATATATTGTTTTATGGATTAAAGGTGCAGTTTGTAAAATTTCTGTCAATTTGTTCTCCTCTATGGGAAGAAAAAAATATTATAAAACAATTACATACTGAGATTTTCATGATTTGATAAATGTATTTTTATTCCCATTACCCGTAAATGAGTTCATTAATGTATATTTACAAGAGGAGCGGGTCCTCTCTACGGGGGCTCCCATGTTTTTGTAGTAGCCCAGAGTGGACATACTAAATATCTTCTGAGTTTTAATAATGACTGAGAGCTACCATAGGATCTTCTACATGCATGAGAGGGGTGAACATCACCACTAAATGTCACCAAATCCTACACACTGCACCTTTAAGTTTGACTCTTTTCTGAATCAGGCGTGTTCACTCCTCACCTCGGCCACTCTGTGTGTGGAACTGAAGCGTGGGGCGTCTCCGGCGAGGACACAGTGCTGGTGGGTGCTGTTCAGGTCGTCTGTTAAACACAGAGAGAACATATGACATCATCCATTCGTGCAAAAATGAAATCTACATTTTGCACTTGTGATTTAAATGCATTGTAATAAAGAATAGGAAAACCATAAAAGGCACAGTGGGAGTGACATGTTCTCGCAGACAGCTTGCACTCCAGTCCGGCACCCGTTTGCATAAAACGAGCGGCGCCGTATAATAATTTTTAATTAACAAACAAAACCAGATCGCGCACAATCTGTCAAGACGGAGGATCCACACTGACAAACATTTGTCCAATATCGCCGGAGCTCTTCAAAGAGGCCTTACTGCTGTTTCCTGTGTATCCCTCCATGTGTTTCTTTGTGTGTTTAGATGTTTCCCTGCTCTGCCATTATTTGCTTCGTGCCAATAATTAATTTAGCCACGACAGAGCTGTCATTCAGCGCACATGTGCATATTTACACCCGCCTTGAGCAAGAGTACACCGGCTAATGCCTGTGATTTGAAAGTCAAACAGCCAAATGCCTTGGTGGAAAGATATTATTGTTTAGTGGCAGAGGGGGGGGGAGAAGATGGTGACAAACAAAACAACTTCCCGGCGTTTTCTTCACCCTGATGAGATTGTGAAGGATTAGGTCTCTGGGCAGAATTACTCTGCGTCTTTAACACTGTTTATATCCAATAACAAATTATCTCCATCAATCTGTTCTTTTCTTGGCGCGTCGGTGGGATCAGGAGGGAGGTTTTCTTCACCCTGATGAGATTGTGAAGGATTAGGTCTCTGGGCAGAATTACTCTGCGTCTTTAACACTGTTTATATCCAATAACAAATTATCTCCATCAATCTGTTCTTTTCTTGGCGCGTCGGTGGGATCAGGAGGGAGTCGAGGCAAACTCGATAACTGTAATAAATATTTATCTTTTCCTTCAACCCCTGCGCCTGCTGCCACTTGTCCTCCTTTTCCAGGAAGCAGGCTTTTAAATATATTGGGTCAACTCTTTGCTCCGGTCCCTCTGTGCATTGGGAGCTGGGAAATCTGATTATTGAACAGGCCCGGTGTCAAGACTTGCATTGTTCTTTTTTAACCACTGAAATTCCATTTGGGTGGAAATGATGGTGATTCGATTTGCCTCCAGGAGCTCAGACATTAGCGGTTCAGAAGGGCCACCCTGCGACAAAGAGTACCGAAAAGACATTACGGTGGGTGAGGTTATACATCACTGTAGTTTTCTTTCAACACCACAAAACCACTTATCATAGCATGTTTGTCACGATTCATTTCGGTTTAGCAGTGGTCACCATGTGCGTTTATGTGTCGTGAGTTAAAGGTGCAGTGTGTACGTTTTGGTGAAATCGAATGGTGTAGTTACATGTTGTATCCATCACCTCACCGTTCCCATTCGATCATGCAGGAGAACCTATGGCAGACGTCAGTTGTCATTAAAACTTAAAAGATGTTTTGTATGTCCACTTTTACTCATTTAAAAACATGGTGGCCTCCATAGAGAGGACCCACCCTTCAAGTAAATACACAGTAATGGGCTTATTTTAGGGTTATGGAAATAAAAATAAAACATTCAAGTGATTAGAAATTCATGAAAATCTCAATATGCAATTGTTTCACAATATTTACAGAAGTGACAAAAATGACTAAAGTCATACACACCACACTTTTAAAACGTGAAAGATCTTTAATACGTTCACTTCTACTACAGTAAAAACATGGCGGCCTCAATAGAGAGGACCTGCTCCACAAAATTCAAGGGTAATGGAAATGGTGATTAATGGTGATTATACATTGATGAAAATCTTGGTTTGAAATTGTTGTATAATATTTCACAAAAATCTCACACACTGCACCTTTAAGCCATATCCTCCCTTCAATGGGACTGTGGGGGTCTGTGCATGTGCGGCAGCCTGTATTTCTGTGCACATGCAAATGTATAGGTGCGTGCATATGTCGGCGCTCGCTCCTCGTGCCAAGTCTTTAATGCAGGTAGAGCGGCGAAAGCACGAGGCGGCCAAGGACTGTGTGAGCCCTGCTATCGTTGTGCAGCAGTTGGCCTCTCAAGGGCGCCGCTCACCAAGTGGAGCATAAATCCCCACTGATCCGCGACAGTCAGGTCCCATTAGAATGGTCTGCACAACAGCCCATCACTCTATTATCATGGCTGGCCCGAAACTGACTGTTCTATTGTAAATCTTATCCAGCTAAAGGCAGTTGGCTTCCAGCCCTTTATATGAGGTACAGACGGTGCTGCCGCTCGCAGATGAAAACACAGCGGCTTCAAAGAGTCGACTTCAGGAATTCATTAAAACGTTCTGTTCTTTTCACTGGAGAAGGAAATGATTCGGATGGACAGATGCTCACAGACGCTGCTATAGACACACACCATCATGGAGCATCAATACATAGATAATAGACACGTAAGGCAACTTCACAACGTTCACTCCGATGTGCTTATTTGAAATAGATAAGATTAAAGAAAATACATGTTCGGTTAAATAATGTTTACAATTCTCCCTTTCCTTTAAACTAGTGATTCTCTACTGGTGAGTCGTGACCCAAAAGTGGATCGCAAACCTGTTTTCAGTGGGCCTTTATATGGGGGAAAAAATAAGGAAAACAAAATCTGCTGCTCTTTTGAAGGGGATTTTTAAGGCATCGTTGTAGCGTCAATTCATACTCCTTAACAGCAGGTGGCGATGGTGCCCTGAAATGCTAATAGCCACCTGCCATGTCACAGATGGAAGTAAACCAGCAAAGTTTGTTTACATATGCTAATTGACCATGGTGAAAACACAAATGTGACATCTACTTCATGAAATATGGATTTTCTTAAATTAAGAGTATGCACATTGTATTACCCTGTCTCCCTAAGATGCAGTTTTTGTTTTTGAATTAAAATGCAGTAAAAGGGCACATTTCCCTCTTTACTCTCGCCACATGGTGGTTATTCTCGTTTGTTATTAAACCTGTTTTTATATGTTATTTCTCTATACTATACCAGGCTCAAGCTGCACTATTAATTAGAGAAGTTGAATAGTTTCCTCCATTTGGGTCACAGCTTGTCATTATGGGGTGATGGTGGGTCCCGAACCCAGACAAGTCCAAACAACATCGGATATATGGATTGTTGTATCGATGGCTCTATTTGTCTGTGTCATGTGTTGCACATCTACATGAGTACTTTGAAATTATCATTAATATGCTTTGTCTCTTTTGGACAAAAAAGTGAAAACATTTTAAAAAGGGATGGGATTGGAGTCATCTGTGAACAGTCATCTTCAGGTGTTTTCATTTGGCTTTCATGGGGTTTGAGCTTGGGCTTTAGCCGGATCATTTTGAGACATGAAAGAATCTTGTCCTGAAGCCATTTCAAAACTTCTTGGCTCCGTGCGTCGGGTCACTGCTGCTCTGACACATGCAAGACTCTGATTCTGAGCATATTGAAGCAGAGGACATTTTGCAGTGCCAAACAATCAGCAGATACAAAAATTCATTTTCTCTTTAAAGGTGCAGTGTGTACGATTTTGGTCATTTTTGTCACTTCAAAAAATATTGCAATACAATAAAATACTGACATTTTCATGAATTTATAATTGTCCAAAATGTATGATTTTTTTTTCTCCATTTTTTCATTCATGTATATTTACCAGAGGAGGGGGGTCCTCTCTATGGGGGCGGGCATGTTTTACAGTTGCTCAGAGTGGACATACTAAACTGAGAAATGAAGTCTACCATAGGTTCTCCTGCATGCTCAGAATGGTGAGGGTGAGGTGATGGATACAACATGCAACTTCACCTCTAGAGGTCACCAAATTTGACATACTGCACCATTAAATACTATCTAACTCCATCCAGACATCCATTCCCCTGGTGCTCCTAACAACAAAGTCCTCACTGATGAAGTCTTGCTGAGCTGTCCTCCCATGATGGTGTCCTCTCTCTTCCTCTGTAAGACTTGGCTAATCAGACTGTCAGCTCCTGTTCACAGTGGCAGTTCAATCTGCTCCACACTCACATGATGCAGGCTACACTCATGTACGGCTGCCATCTTGGGTTAACCATCATGTCAACATGCTATAATGCTCAATGTATGAGCCTGGTCTTAATTAAAACAATAGTGTGGTTGATTACTTTGATAGATGATGTGAGTGGGTGTCGCTTGGTGGGAGACCATGCGCCTTGAATGCATGAGGTTGAGGGTTCAATTCCCAGCTCAGTGTGTCAATTTGACATATGCAAATAAATATGTTTTAATTGGTGTTTTGTATGAGTAATAGATAGGTCTAGGGTATATTATGAATATTATTATTTGTTTTAGATAGACACTATTTCCATAAACTACAAATTGGAAGAATAATGACGAAACAAAATCTGTCAATGTGAAATTTCATTTAGGAAATTATTTTTAGAAATTGCTTACATTTAAAAAATAAAAATAAAAATACATAGTTTTACTTATTATGGTCTGTTGAGTATCAATTGGTTGACCAAATGGGTTGGAGTTGCAATGTGGCGATCAATCCTAACCTAATATTGTTTAAAAACAGCTTTCACTTAATCATCATACTATCTAAACGTATTCACTAAGAATTGTCCAAATGTATGTAAATATTAGAAATAGATCTAAAATTAGTAATTGAAGATGAAGAATGGGGGACATACAGGTTTTATATGTATTCAAAAAGACCTGTAGATTATGTCGGTCACATTCTCTATTTCAAAATAAAAGTCTAAGCTGTATTTTTGTCATATTGACATTTAGACAGAGGGTAAAAGAAGTAGATCAGTCTCCACACAGAAAAACACCAACTGCATTTGTGATTGTCTTTGAGATGGATACACTGATCTGGTGTTGAGGGGATCAAACAGTGATCTTTTAATCTGATGGAATCCTCTCAGGTCAAATACTTGTGCAATATTCGGCACATATGTAGGTTATCAGATTAGACGGCCAAATAAGAAAATATGGAAATAAAGAGGATTATATTGGTGTCCTGATTCGTATACACACATAGTACTATGATTTTATTAATAATGATACTGTGGCTGGAATTGTGAAGGTGGCAGGTAGACAGAGGGAGACTCAAAACAAACACATAGTAAATAATCCTGAATTACATGGATATTACGCAATTCAAATTATAATATAAATATTGAAAACGCACAATAAAATATCCTTATCACTAAAAATACGTATTTATCCTTTTAGATAAAAAAACTCTGAAATAATGACTATTGCAGATGAGAAAACATACAATAATTTAAATCATATTAATATAATAAAGTTCCACTATATATCAATATAATATCAGGGGTACTGAGTGAGCACATTCTCTATATATTTAAACTAAATGGATCAAAATAAATAAAAAGTAAATATTGATATTGACTATGAATATTTTCATCTTGATATAACTTAATGGCCATATTATCCATTCCTAACCCTACTATTTATTGTGCCTCTTTATTTTCATAACCGTATGCTAATATATAAAATCCAGTCTTAACTTCTTAACGTGCAGCCGAACACAAACTTCCTCTGTGATGTGAATGAATGTCCTCTCATTCAGAAAACACGCGACAGCTCGGAGGGGTCCGAGAGGCCAGAGAGACGAGGAGGGTGGAGGAGTGTGGAGCAGCCAAGAGCATTAAGCTTTGATTTACACCCCTGTGGCTCACTGTCTGTCCGCTCCATAGAGACGCAGTCAGCACCGGGTCACTGCACCTCAAAACATAACATTTGGTTTCCCCTAACCTCTCTAATGCACACAATTTCATGGAACCTTAAAATGCAGCGCTCAGGCCAAGTAACCCCACTCACACACCCACACACACACACACACACGTACGTGTACACACACACACACCTCAGTACCGTTCCTCTATGGGAAGTGAGAGCGAAGTGCATCCTGCTGCCCTGGGTCATTTGGGACAAAGTACAAGAAACGCAGGGTAATAAAAGGGTTCCTTCCTCCAAAGTCAGACATGTTGGTAAATGTGGCTGAGCTGTGCGAGGAATGTGTTTACATGAACATGTGTGTGTGTGTGTGTGTGTAATAAGATTTAGTACCTCTCATGTAATAGCAGTCTCCAGACTCCAGTGGCAGTATGAGGCCAGGTGTGTGGATGTCCCAGGCCACCTTGAGCCCGATCCTCCAGCACGCCTTCTCGCCGCTGCTTCCCTCGCTGCTCTCACCTGTCAATCATACACAGACCACGTCACTGTGACATTTCACATTTACGTCACGTTAGGTTTCATTCATTGGGTTACAGGACTTGTGTTTCCAATTGTCATAACAGGGGAGTTTATCACACTGAAGATGAAGTGTCCATTGATTGTTTTGTCAAATATATACCATTTTGCCAATTATCTATTATTGGATTTAATTTGTATGCTCCCTATTCAAGCTACATGATTTATAACTAATACATAATTAAACAGTTCTCATTTGACTCACCACTTCACTGAAATTAATGTCTTAATAATTAAAGTTTCAACATAGACATTCCTGAAAAACATTTTGGTACACTTATAGAAAAGAAAAAAAAATCAATATAAATCGATATATTGTTTTTACAGTGTTTACATCAAATTGTATTGACTTCATTTTTCAAATTCTTAGAGAGAAAGTTTAAATCATTAATAAAATACTTATGATGGCATTTAGATAACGTTTTATGCTGTAGGCTGTAATATATAAAAACTCAATATCAGCCCTGAGAATAGTTAGTTAATAGTAGTCTTCAACGCTTATTGAAAATAGATGATTCAGCTGTAATAGCAATAACATGACTCGTCCTTGGTTATATCTGAATAATTATTCATCATAACATAACTCTTTTGCATGATATTTTTTTGTGAGATAAGAATTCTAATTCAATTTCCCATTTTGCAACAAAATACACAGAAAATTCACAACTAAATGAGATTTGCTGATAAATCGATGCCCATTCTTAAACGAAATATAGTGAAAGCACTTTGAACAGTGTGAAATGCAACGGTCCAATCCATATCACCCAAACAACACACGTCTTAAAAGCCGAGCAGAGGTAATACTGTGTTGCTGTGATCTTACTGGCTGTCAGTAGCGGATCTTCGCTGTCATTATGCTGTAGAAGAGGAAATAGTCAGATAAAAGCTCTTGATGTATGTTATTAGACAGCAGGTATCCTATAATACTCCTGTTTCTGAGACCATTCACTGTAACCGCCTCCCCCCTCCCCTCCTCCCTCTCCCTCTGCTTCCATTCTTACACAGCATACTAAGAAAACAAGATTTGGCCCCGGCTGGCCGACACCCTTCAGCACAATCAATACTAAAGTCTTTCCGGGCCTCTCTACCCCACGGCTGCCTTTTCCTTTGCTCAGCACGGATAAATAGTAACTTAATTTCCAGCCATTGTGCTCTGAGAGCCGGCTAATGACAGCACTCCCCAAGGCTTTGGGAGCAGTTGGAGGATCATCATCCTGCTGGAAAACACTCAGCCGTGGCAGATTCCTTTGGATCGGTGGAAAACAAAGCTCAGGACAAGGCTGGAACAAGGTGAAGCTGCTCAAAGAGAGAAAAGCCTTTTCCAGGTGTCATGCTAAACATCTTGTCTCAGTAAATCTTAAAGGTGCAGTGTGTAAGATTTGGGCATGTTGTAACCATCACGTCACCTTCACCCTTCTGAGCATGTAGGCATGTAGACTTCAGCTGTCCTTAAAACTCAAAAGATGGTTAATATGTCACCTCTGGGCTACTGTAAAAACAATGACAGAAATGACAGAAATCCTACACACTGCACCTTTAAGATACCTAAACATTCCTTAAAGGCACAGAGTGTATGATTTCGTGACATGGTGAAGTTGCATATTGTATCCATCACCTGACCCCTCCATTTCACGTCTGCAGGAGAACCTATGGTTGCCTCTCAGTGGTCATTAAAGCTCAAAAGATGTTTCCGTATGTTCACTTTGGGCTATTGTACAAACATGGTGGCCCCCATGGGGAGGACCTGCTCCTGTGGAAATACACATGGAAGGGCTCATGTGAGGGTAACGTGAAAAGCAAGTGCATTGGGGTGATTATACATTTTTTAATGAATGTCTGTATATAATCGCTCTGTAATCCTAGTCCTACAGATAGAAGTAACAAAAAAAATGACCAAACTCTTACACACTGCACCTTTAAGGCAACAATTTCATTCGGTGGTGCTGGGAGCCCTGGAGTAGATCTCTGTGTTACCTCGGCTCAGACTTTCCTCTCTTTAAGTCTGGAGCTGAGGGGGTCACCCGGAGCTAAAAGAACGGCACAGCTGCTTTGCCAAGGTTACGGCGGCGGGGGTTTGAAGCTCGTGTTCACAGGGTCAGAGTTGAAATGGCTTAAAACAAATCATTGGAACAGACCTCCAGAGCAGGTGGCTCCGGTTAAGAAGCCCCAATGAAGAGAGAGCAGGTGTTGGGATGTCAGAGCAGTTGGCAGTACACCTGCATAATACTGTGAAATGGAAGTTTCAGGGCACAGACTGTGCAGAGCAGTGTAATGCATGTGCAGCAGTGGGGTGGAGGTTGGGGTGGGCTTATTAATAGGGAGCATGAGGCCTGTATGGGCGGAGGCGTGGATGCCCAAGAGTGAAACTAAAGCCATTTTACCATAAGGAACACGTCCATACCGTTGGGTCTAGACCAGGGGTGTTAAATTCATTTTCGCTCAGGGGCCACATGCAGTCCACATTTGATCTCAAGTGGGCGGGACTTGTAAAATCACAGCATAATGACCTTACCCTGGAAATGCCCTGTGTCAAAATATAAAATGGATTAAAGAGTGAAAATGACCCTTCTGATTATAATCAACGTAAACCAGGTGCAGTTTTTTTTTACACTTTGCAAAATCATTCTGCAGGCCAGACTGCATCCTCTGGGGGGCCAGTTCTGGCCCACGGGCCTTATGTTTGACAGCCCTGGTCCACACATTTACCTTCTACATATTAACACAGCTGCTGTGTTGAATGCAGGAGGTCTCATCATATAGACATTTTTTGTTTACAGTACAATGGCACATTTGTCAAGTCTTGACACCTAAAGCTAAAAAAAAAAATGTGTTTTCAGAGTTGACACATTTGACTTAATGCTGTTGTTCTAGGCAATCTGTTCAAAAGTAATTAGTATTAATGCCGAAAAATATCCACGGCAACTGTCAGGATCAATTGGATTCTCACATCGAAACAGATAATTCAAGGATTGTATGCCGAATCTAATTAAGGTCCAAAAGCAGATTTAGTGGCATAACTAGATAGTGTAACAAATAAAAAACAACTTTTGCTTTAAAGCAGGGGTGTCAAACAGATGGCCTGTGTGCCAGAATCGGCCCACCAGAGGGTCCAATCCGGCACATGGGATGATTTTGCTTTGTCTGACAAACAGTGGACTGCACATTTTCATGTATTAATCAGTTTACATTTGGATGCAGATCGTTTTCATTAAATCCACGACTGTCCTTGTACTGTCAAGTGGCGTCTATTGATGGTCAAGGTCTAATTTAAGGGATTAATACAAATCTATGTGAAACCAACACATTGCAGTCACAATGACCTTATTTTCAATAAACCACTTTTAGTGTTAATGGTGCCACTCTCGTCTTCGGCAGCTTTAGATATTGTCTGGAAAGTGAATTCCTTGTCTGGCTGAGATTCTCTATCAACTCAATCAGTGAATACGATCAGCTCTTGAAAGAGTGCACATCCCGTAATTAGGAGACATCGTATCATCCATACAGTACAGTCAGGAACACTTTTCAAAGCGGGGTTCATTATTCCATATCAGATAATTGCACATCGATCATTTCTTAGGGGGGGAAATGATTTAGATGAGATGCGGCGCGTGCGATAAGGCCCGTTTGCTAGATTGCACCACTGAGCCTGTGTTAAGAGCTCACATCCAAATGTCTGTGATCTCCACACACACACACACCCACAAACACAACTGGGCGATAAGGCTGTCAGCGGCGCGCCGGTGATGACATTTGATAATGCCCTGACACTATCACATAGATGGATCTGATGGTCGCCTCACCAGAGGCCATGTCTGCAGCTTCTACAGCGCTGCTGTTGGGCCATAATACACAAGGTTAGAAGCATCTGATCCACTATAAAGCAACTGAGATAAGTTGATGGCATATTGATGTGGAATCTGAATTTTGGGAGCTGACTCGCATGATCGCGCTTTGAACAACTGTGTTAAAATAAGATTTTAAAGGTGCCGTGTGTAAGATTTGGTGAAATCTAGAGGTGAAGTCGCATGCTGTATCCATCGCGCCACCCTTCTGAGAAACCTATGGTTGACTCCAGTTGTAATTAAAACTCAAAAGATGCTTAGTACGTCCACTCTTGGCTACTGTAAAAAACATGGCGGCCCCCGTAGGATGGACCTGCTCCCGGTGTAAATATACATTAAAGGGCTCATTCTAAAGCAGGTCTCATTGGGGGATTATACAATAGTAAACATGTCTATATATAATTGTTTTGTAATTCTATTTCTATAGATAGAAGTGACAGAAATTAACCGAAATCTTACACACTGCACCTTTAAATGACCAACCTTGATGAACATCTCTTAAAAGTGCATTTTTGTCACTTCTAAAAAATAAACTTAAATTAAACCTCGAAAGATGTTTAGTGTGTCCACTCTGGGCCAATGTAAAAACATGACGGCCCCCATAGAGAGGAACCGCTCCTCATGTAAATTAACATTAATGGGCTCAGTTAAGGGTAATGGAAAAAAACAAACACATTTAGGTGATTATAAAGTCCTGAAAAGGTCAGTATGTAATTGTTTTGTAATATTTTAGAAGAGACAAAAAATACACACTGCACCTTTAAGTGTTGCATTAAGTGGTTCACAATGTTGTTTAGCAATCATGACAGCACACTCTTAAGCTCCGCCTCTTACCTTTGTTATCCTGACAGGTATAGCTGTAAACAGCCACTGGCGAACGACACACCAGGTTCTCGTCATGGTGCCACCCGACCGCCATTTTGCCCATCCCGTAGTACGGCTCCTCTTTCAGCTGACTCATCGCTGTCGGGTCCATGTAGTTGAGTAAGGCGACATTGAACTTGCCCTGGCCAGTGCAGACCTGTGGCGGACTGGGCTGGGAACAGCCCTGCGAACCCTCCTGTTCCTCCTTGTCCCCGATGTGGTAGTCTGACAGGCTGTGCTTCAGCTGGGACATGGGTTTCTCCTGGGGACCCAGTCCCACAGGTTCGGTCTCGGGGCCCCTGATGGACTTAGCCGCCCAGCCGGGACACTTGGTCTCACTGGGTTTGACCTTGGAGGACTCGCCCTCATCGCTGCTGTGTTTGGA
>JAFBJT010112506.1:27500-29272 GCA_016785325.1 Chascanopsetta lugubris
AAAACTCAAAAACCCTTGCCACTTCCTTGAACTACAGTGAGATTACACAGCACCTAGGTGCCATCTTAAGCAAATGCCTGCACGGCACGCACGTATACAGGGAGGTTACCCCTATTTTTAGACACTTTCAAAAAGGATCCACAAGACCTGATATAAAAAACTCTAAATCAGCAGCTCAGGTCAGGGAAACACGTCAAACGTCTTCATTTCATGCGTGCCTCACAAAAACAACAATCGGGGTTAACCATTTCTCAATTCTGACATTTTGTATATAACCACTTGTGGCACGTAGAAGCCCTGACTCGGTGTGATAGCTGACTGGCCCGGGCTGGTGAATGGCTAACTGGAATGTGCGGGACTTAACCTTAACTTCAGAGTAGGAGCATCAGTAATGTGTAAGCCCCTGTCTGCTCAAGACCAGGCCAAGAATATGAATTGGACAACGCAGTTTTTGTAGATCTAAATATGTTCACACTATTGAGCGCGTAAGATCTGGTGACCTCTAGAGGTGAAGTTGCAAGTTGTATCCATCACCTCATCCTCCTGCAGGAGAACCGATGGTAGTCTTCAGTTGTCATTAAAACTAAAAAAATGTTTAGTATGTCCACTCCGGGCCACTGTAAAAACATGGCGGCCCCCGTACAGAGGACCCCCTCTTCATTTAAATATACATTAAGAGGCTCAATTAAAGGTTATGCGAAATAATACATTTAGGTGACTTTTAAGTACTACTTTAGTTTAGATTTGTTTCGTCAACACAGGAAAACAAAAGGGGGAATTAAACTGAATCCAGAAATAACTGATGATGAATGCTTTTCCATTAACCACCTGCATATTTTTCACTGTGTAGAAATCGACAGACACGTTCAGCATGTGTTGAGAGAGGGAGGTTTGGGCGTCCGCAAGTGGGTTAAGTGATGACAAATGGCAGACAGGGGGCTGGCTCTGGCCCCGTTAGCTGTTGTCACAGGCTGAGGGGGGCTGTGTTGTTCATTCCACCTCGCGACAGGTCAGCAGAGGACGGGATCATTAATATCACAAGCTCTCCATCCATCTAACTGAACAAGAGGCCCTGCTCATTTAAAGGTGCAGTGTGTACGATTTCGGCCATTTTTGTCACATTTTAAACATATTGTTAAAAACAATTACATACTGATATTCATAACCACAAAAATGTATTATGTTCTCTGATTACCCTTACATGAGCCGATTACTGCATATTTACATGGGGAGCGGGTCTTCTCTATGGGGGCCGCCATGTTTTTACAGTAGCCCAGAGTGGACATACTAAACATATTTTGGGTTTTAACGCAAACTGAAGTCGACCATATACTAGGTTCTCCTGCATACTCAGAAGGGTGAGGTGATGGACACAATATGCAACTTCACCTCCAGATGTCACCAAATGTTACACATTGCACCTTTAAAAGGTGAGGGTGGGGCATACTTTTCATGCCCTGTTTTGACACAGATCTAAGTGGGGGGCGGCGGGAGTTGTTAATTAGATTCACACTCGTACACATGAACACGACGTGACCACCTTTACTGGGGGGTAAAATGTCACACCTGTGAGAGATATGCTAAACTGACACGGACACAGTGTGCCGGTTCAACTGCACATCAAAAGACCTGTCCTATTCTCTCTTAGCGAGCCATGTGTACACTTTCCTCCACACATACTTACTTAGAACTACTCTTGCATTCATCCCAGGGCACATGTAACCCTGTCAGGAAGAGAGGATGTGTGCATGTGAGGGAGGAGGAGAGGAAGA
>JAFBJT010112506.1:29614-39625 GCA_016785325.1 Chascanopsetta lugubris
AAGTACTGGAATTTTTTTTGAACTCTCTCACTGCACCTGACGGACTGAAGAGAGAGAGAGAGAGAGAGAGAGAGAGAGAGAGAGAGAGAGAGAGAGAGAGAGACCAAGGTTTCCGGATCAATCATTCAAAAGTATTTACAAATGCCACAAACGCAGACAGGTTGGCACATGGCCACTCTGTTTAAGTGCTTTTCAATGTGTCAGTGGTGTCAACTTCTATTTCACACGTATCTACACCTCAAAGGGGGGTGGGAAGAAAAGATGTTTCCATGACCTTTGGCAAATGTCAAATCTGGAGAGGAGAAGAAAAAGAGAAAGAGAGGAGGACGATTTAAGAGATCTGTCGATGTATGGCTTACATAACCTTTCTTATTTACCCGGGAGCATGCTCTTTATTGTGCTAGCTGCTTCACAATCGTATAGCTATGACCTATTGCTAAGCCCCGCCCCCCTTGGCCCACTCAGACAAACAATTGGTCAGCTGTACTAAAGTAACAGCTGTCAATGTTAGGGACACATTTTTATTTATCTGGGAGCATGCTCTTTATCGTGCTAGCTCCTTCACAATTGCATACCTATGACCTACCGCTAAGGCCCGCCCCCTTGGCCCACTCAGACAAACAATTGGACAGCTGTATTAAACTGACTATGGCAGTTGTCAGAATTAGAGAAGACGGCTATCCAGGAATCTGGGGAACAGGGGCAGCTTAACCACACAGAAGCCATGAAAAGGGGCATCACTGTGCCGTGGAAAGATATATTCAGAATGTAGGGACGTGATTGGCCCTCAACGCTCAAAGGCGGGACTTAGCGATAGGTCAATTGCGCGCACATTTCACCTAAAAAAACTACAAACAATAAAAAGCTGTTGCCTTTGGATGACGCACAGGGGGGTTATATTTCTAAGGTCTTGTTCAAAGAGCTTTGCAGACAAGATCAATTGCAAGTTCAACAAATTATCATCGACTATCATCCCCAGCATAAAAGGCCATTTGCTATTTTTCCTTCACTGTTAGTTTTGCGGCCGTGCAGGTCATAATGTTTCCATTAAGATGATGTCGATGGAAGAAAGCTTTTTAGTTTTCTCCTCCGAATTACAACACGCTTTCACGAGGTCAGCGGTTTTCCATGTGAAATTGCGGGTATTAATGCAGACACTGAGGTCCCTTGGTATTCAGACAGGGTTCGGTTCAGTGAGGGAGGAAAGAGTGAGAAAATGAGGATGACATGGAGGGATGGAGGGAAGGAGGGAGGAGGGGGGAAAGAAGGTGTTGATTGAAAGACCGTGATTAGCAGTTTCCAGCGGGACACCAGGGCCATTGAGTCATTCTAACACGGCCGCCATGGCTCGAGGTGCAGTCAAGGAGAAGTCAGCGCTTTAGAAAGCTCCCTTCACCCTCCACCCCATTCGATTCACTCCCACCACACTTTCCCTGTCCCTCGAAAAAAAAAAGAAAAAATCAATATGGCTGTGCAAAGTGCAGCCTGGCCCAAGGGGGGAGGGCTGGCGAGTTGTAGTAGAGGTCTGGATGCAAGCTGGAGCTTAAAGGGAGGACAAGAGGCGTCCTCCAAGACGCTCCCACAGGCAGTGTCAAGGACAGACCTGAGGACAAGAGGACCGAGGCTACCATATACCTTTTTCTCTCCCCCGACCCCCCCACCCACTTCCCCCCTCCCTCATTCTCTGTCTCACTGTAAACCCAACCTCGGCTGCCTCAGTGGGGCAGAAGAGATCGATAAGCAGGTGGAGCATTTAAAATCCTCAGCTCTGGAGGCTGGTTAGTATACACTCTCCTCGGAGCCCTGCAGAGCAGACCAGCACGTCACTCAGGGTATAGAACATCTGGATGGATGGACATGTTGCTGTTGGCGCGGTTGCACCTGTCCACTGAAAGCTTTGAGATTTGTGACAATAAACAATTCAATAGCACTTAGCCACACTCACAATGCAACTGTCTCAACATGTCACGGATTAGTAGCATTCAGGCTAGGTCAACCAACTAAAGACCACCGCTAGGCAATAGAACAGGGGCGTCACACTCATTTTCACCGAGGGCCACATCAACATCACGTTTGCTCTCAAGGGGCCGGTTTTAATTGTGGGACTAAATGTAATTACTACTTAACATATTGTAAAAAACTGTCTTCATACGTTATCTATCATTTATTGCAAATATTACATAGTAAATGTTGCATATGCATGTACATAGATGTGAAAGTGTAAACACGCTGATTATGCTGCTAAACATAAAAAGTGGCATGTGTATTTAACTAGAGTTCAGGGGCATCGTATGCTTTAGACTTTCATTTCTAGACAATCATACGCCTTTAAAGGTGAAGTGTGTAAGACTGTGGTCATTTTTGTCACTTCTAAAAAACATAAAACAATTACATCCTGATATTGTCATGAATATATAATGTTTTTAATGATTTATATTATTTCCATTACCCTTAAATGAGCCTATTAATGTATATTTACATGAGGTGCGGGTCCACACTACGGGGGCCCAGAGTGGACATCTTTGAGTTTTAGTAACGACTGAAGTCTCCCATAGATTCTCCTGCATGCTCAGAGAGGTGAGGGGGAGGTGATAGATGCTACATGCAACTCCACCACTGGATATCACCAAATCTGACATACTGCACCTTTAAGCTCTCGCGGGCCACACAGAATGATGGTGCAGGCCACATTGGGCCCGCGGGTTACGGGTTTGACACGTGCAATAGAAGAAGACGAGGGCATCAAAGATGGCTGCGAAAAAAGCGGCATGTACCATCATTGTCAGCAGCGGTGTCCCTCATTTCCATACAGTAGGCTTGACGTCTGTGCATGGCGTGGATGAAGCGGGGGATTTCAGCCCTGCCGTGTGTCGCCGAGCGTGAGTGACTGATCACAGTGGAAGTGGCTTGTGCCTCTAATCCGGTACCACTGTTAGACAGTGCAAAGACCCGGCTCTATGTACGGCAGCACCGACTGATCAAACCCATCATGTGACAGGCGACCTCTCGGAATGACGATGATTTCCCGGCTCTGTGTCCTTTCGGCTCTATATTAGATCATCTTCTGACACAGCCGACGCCTGGTATTGCGACTTCATCCGGGATAAGGATGATGCGCGAGCCAACCCGAGGGGCTGGGAGTCAAGGGTAAACGATGGGCTAAGACAGTGGAGCAATGCCGAATTGCCTGACAGCTGTGACAATTACAGTGTGGTATATTATAACCTTATGCTAAATATGAGATTTGATACTTGACAAAACACTTCAAGGAGATTTTTTTTGCATCTTTGTGTCACATTCACTGCTGTAGGAAAGAGCGGACTATTTAAAAAAAAAAAACAGTCGGCTTAAGTGTGCAGTGTGTAGGATTTGGTGACATCTAGAGGTGAAGTTGCAAGTTGTGTCTATCACCTCACCCTCACCCTTCTGAACATGCAGGAGAACCTATGGTAAACTTCAGTTGTCATTAAAACTCAAAAGATGTTTAAGATGTCCACTCTGGGCTTCTGTAAAAACCAGTCAGCCCTCGTAGAGAGGACCCACTCCTGATGTAAAAATACATTCATGGGCTCATTTAAGGGTAATGGAGAAAAAACAACACATTTAGGTGATTATAAATGAAAATGTCAGTATGTAATTGTTTTAGAATATTTTAAGAAATAACAAAAGTGACTGAAATTTTACACACTGCACCTTTAAAGGAAGGGAACAATATGCAACTGATATCGAATCTCTCTGTCCTGGGTCACTTCATCAGTAACACATTGCACCTTTAAACTGAGATGACCTGTTTATACAATCAACTAGATCATGTACAATTCTGAGAACAACTAGGGCAACTATTTGAATTATTTGTCGGGATGTATTTATTTAATAAATCGTTCAATGTGTGTGCTAGACTCGGTTTAAATCACCTAATCCATCAGATGCAAAGCAGATGTGGACTGAACATGTAGGACAGGTCCAATTTCCCCTCATGTAGTCTCTGACCCAGATATACTGGCATTATGACCTCAGATTAATATTAAATTAAGGGTGGAATATCATTGGCGGCTGTTTACATGAGCGTCAGCCCCGTCTTCCTGGAATCCTGATAAGTTTGCTGTAATGGTATTAGCCAAATCCTGAAGTGTAGTAGACAGCACTTGTCTTGCTTGAGAAGCCACCTCGTTTTCTTTATTTATTTTTCCTTCACTCATTCCGAACAAAGGGAAATATTCTACCAGGAATTGAATAGCTTAATCCTCTTTTCACTCTTGCCAGTAGCTTGAATGGTGACAGATTAACATCCTGGAGGTTTACAAACCCAGCCATTTGAAAATGTAATTGCCGGCACTGCACCGCATGCATGTGTTTAAGTTCAGGGTTAATATTAAAGCTCGGGATACACACGGGAGGGGAAATGTGGCGCGACCCGAGTCACTCCGTGTATCAGGGAGCTGTCCCAAAACCCTTGCGAGGTGCTATGGTTACTGTTCACTTTTTGCTAATTATTACAGCCAATCAGAGGGGTTAACGGGGCGGAGCCTGGCCAGACCATGTTCTGGGGCATTTAACAGCTGGCAGGAACGGAGGTGAATGCATTACACACTGCCCTCATCCAATAAAAATAAAACACCCTGACATCTGAGGTGTACTTAGCACAAGAGGGGAGGGAGGACGAGGCAGGAGGTGGTGGTGGTGGTGGTGGTGGTGATGTGTGTGTGTGTGTGTGTGTGGGGGGGGGGGGTGAAGGGGAGGAAGCATCTGATAACATGATGTCCAAGTGCCACCTAGTGACAACTTCCCGGCGTCTCTGCTCCTTGAAGTGCCAGAGCATGAGGTTGAACCGATGAAGTGACCCAGAGCAGAGGGATTTGGAATCAGTTGCATATTGTTCCCTTCCTTTAAAGATGCAGTGTCATTTTTGTCATTTCTAAAAAAAAATGACAAAACAATTCCATTATAAATTTATAATCACCCAAATGTTTTTGTTTTTTTTCCCTTACCCTTCAATGAGCCCATTAATGTGTATTTACACGCGGAGCGGGGTCCTCTCTATGGAGGCCGCCATGTTCGTACAGGAGCAAAAGTGGACGCATTACGCATCATTTGAGCTTTAATGACAACTGAGGGTCTACCATAGGTTCTCCTGCATGCTCCGATGGGAAGGGTGAGGTGATGGATACAATATGCAACGTCACCTCTAGATATCACTAAATCCTACACACTGCACCTTTGAGGGCGTGTAAGAAAATCCACTCCAACGTTCTGGAATTATGTAGATTGTAATTACTTGTACGTCTCGTTCCCAAAAAACCCATCAAGCAAACAGCCCACCAGCCCTCCTCAGGTGACCCCCCCACTGTCTGTTTAGCTTAAGGGGCGGGAGTGAGCCTGTAAGTCTGCAGTGGTAAGGCTGGTGGCCCCTGGGCTCCTAGGGTCCCCTCCCCTCATTAGCTCGGGTATAAATCACCCCTCTGCCGGCGCCCAGAGGTGAGAGAGATGAGATTGGAGGTGAGCTTGAAATAATGCTTATGTCATGGCGGGTCAGCCCTCTATTATGGCCGTTTCAAAAACTATTAATCTTGCTTGTAGTCAGTGGCCTAGAAATAATTACTTCATCTAACCCATGTAATACAGCATGACCAGCAGTCGAGCCTGGTCAATTTGAGGATGGGGGAGGCAACGTGAGGGTGGGGGGCGGGGCACAAATTACTGAGCCCTGTCTCCTGCTACCAGGTGACTGATGTCCTGCTCACTTCAGGGGTTGGCCCTTTACGCCCTAAACACTGATTTAGATAGATACATGCGTGTGCACACCAAGAAGCAGATCATGTACATGCACACACACACACACACACACACACACACACACACACACACACACACACACGCCCACATTTTGACAGGGACACACATAAATCATAAGGTTTCATTTGTTTCAGAGAGACAAGCAAAGCTGACGTTAATGAAATTAGACCAACTGCGAAAAACAATATGATGCTAAGTTTTTGTAATATTAATTTACACTGATTTAATATGACACATTGTTCCGCCTGCTATCCAACTTCAAGTGTATGAGGGTGGAGTGGATGTGTCTGTGTGTAGAATTTCAAAAAACTTGTTTTAATTTATAAAAAAAAAACATAATACAGTTTAAAAATGCCTTCAGTTATCTGTCAGAATCTTTTTTGAAAGCAATTATGTTGAAAGAAAAAGAAAAAAAAAACATGGCATGAGAGGATTTGCTATTTCTCGATTTCTCTGGACATTGCTGCTCAACACTGCCCCCAAGGTGGCTCCACAAACTGCAGCTATACAGTCTCCTAGCTCCCTGGCGGAGAACTAAACCAACAACTCAGCATTGTGGCACAGAGTAACACAGTAAATACTGGGGTTGCAAAAACCCACACTGGCGGGTAAACACTGGAGCTAGTGCAAACTCAGCCTCCATGAGCGTCACAGGAAGCACTGTATGTATGGAGTGACATAAATAAATGCAGAACTCCAGTGGCTGTCACAGCTGGCATTGCAGGTGCAAATTTAATTAGTCAAGGTGAAGTCTCCCTTGTTGTCTGAAAGAAGAAAAAAAAGGGTTGGGGGGGGGGGGTCCTCGCCATGCACGACTGTAAACACGCTGCTATATCCTAATCAGGTGTCACCACCGCGTTTGATCAGCCGGCGAAAACTTGTCACGGATCCCCGGCAGAGAGTGGGCCGAGCGGGAGAACAAAGGGAACGAGCTGTCATGAGAGAACAGGAGGGTGGTGGTGGTGGTGGCGGCGGCAGCAGAGAGTTTGCCCATTAGCGGTCTCCATCGCCTATCTCCCCCCCCCCCCCCTCCTCTCCCCCACTCCCCTTCTCTTCTCCACCCTTTCTACCTACCTGCAGAACACACCTCACGGCACTGCGCTGCACTGGAACACCCGCTACCGCAACTGTCGGCCCCGTGCACCACAGCCACCGACAAAGCCTCGGAAACGGAAAAAGTTGCACGCTACCTTTATTTTTTATTTTTTTAAATCCCCACGTGTGTACAAGTACAAGCTGTGTTCACTTTGTTTGTATCAAGCATGCCTCTATGTAGTTGGGTTTGGAAGAACCAGGCTTGCTGTTCCTCTCCTACCCAGCCGAGCTCCTCCAAGCTCCGTCGAGGCAGTGCAGGAACACACACACACACATTAGATCGTGTTTACCTCTCCGTTTGCCTGATATTGAATACATTAGCCGATTGAACCTCATAAGAAACACAGGCGAGTGACAAAGCCCAATCGTCTTTTCGACTACCATGGTAACTGAGATTACGGGCGAACAAAGAGCAGACGGGGGGGGAGAAAAAATTTAAAACCCCCCGAATAGTGATACATAAATTAATTAAAGGACAAAAAAACAAGTGGAGAATTAAAGTTGGAACATCTGTCAGCGACTTAGCTTCCCAACGTAATACCAGTGTTAGAACATTTATACCCTTGAAGTTAATGATCCCCTCTTTAATTGACAGTCAAGGAAAAGTGGCTGCGGCAGCATCCTGCCGAGACTCCGATAAGAAGAAGCCCCCTCCCCTCCCTCCCCGCTCCCTCCCAAAAATAAAAAAAAAATAAAAAACAGTTTAAAGAACCTTGGCACTAATCCCTATTGTCATCCCAGCGCAGCAGAAGGACTTACAAACACAGATAACTCCGCTGAAGCTGTCTATTCCTCTGGAGTTCTGGGGACAGGCGAGCTGCTGCGGTGCCTCAAATCAGTCACTCAGATTAGGCCAATCCCTCTGTGCTGTCAGTCAGCCGAGACACTAGCCTGTCATCGCATTTACATGAGTCCATCTCCTACAGTGACAATGCCCCCCCATATAATATATATATATATATATATATATATATATATATATATATATATATATATACACATATATGTGTGTGTGTGTGTGACAATGGCTGTGCACGGGGAAGGGGTCCACTGGCAGATAGATAGCAGGGCGTGCAAGTATATGGCAGACGGGGCTGTTGTTGGATTAAGCTTGTGGCGTGTGCCGCATGTCTTCATTGACACTCCAACAACACATTTAAGGAGTCTTAACCGCCGCTGTTTTTTCTGTAGTTGAGAGAATGTGGGAGATGTATGTCAGATGAGGCGCACGCATAAAACCTACAATGACAAACACAGTGGAATAAACTTCAAAAACTTGGGGGGAACAAACTGACTTTCAGAAAAAAAAAGAAAAACAAGCTTACCCAGTGTATGTCTTCCTAAAGTTGGGCTCAAGCCTGACTTTAATCCACCTACTTAACTTCACACGAGGCTCAAAGAACAAAAACAGTAGAGAAACCCAGTTTGTGCAACAGAAAACAGCCTGATCCATCTTCTGTAAATAATGGAGATTAAAGGTGCAGTGTGTACGATTTGGTGACATCTACTGGTGGAGTTGCATGTTGTATCACCCTTCCCATTCGAGGATGCAGGAGAACCTATGGCAGCCCCTCAGGTGTCATTGAAGCTCAAAAGATGTTTAGTATATGTCCACTCTAGGCCTGTAAAAACATGGCGGCCTCCATGGAGAGCATGGAAACAGAAGTACATTTAGGTGATGGAGGTGAAGAGTGAGGATGATGGAGGTGAAGAGTGAGGATGATGGAGGTGAAGAGTGAGGATGATGGAGGTGAAGAGTGAGGATGATGGAGGTGAAGAGTGAGGATGATGGAGGTGAAGAGTGAGGATGATGGAGGTGAAGAGTGAGGATGATGGAGGTGAAGAGTGAGGATGATGGAGGTGAAGAGTGAGGATGATGGAGGTGAAGAGTGAGGATGATGGAGGGATGATGGTCTGGAGGAGAGAGGATGAAAACATGATGGAGGGAATTCCCTGTTGCCTGCAGTAACACACACACACACACACACACACACACACACACACACACACACACACGCGCGCGCGCGCGCGTTGTTACATAACATCACATCCCAACCTGTGCACTCGTGTTATCTGTGATCAAACCCAAGTCTCGCGAGAATTCAGACGGTATTTAATCATTGAACCCTTTAATTTGATACATTTTCATCTCATGAAACGCACACGCACACAAACACCCACGCACGCGCACACGTACCTGCGTGGCTTTGTGGAACTGCTTCTTTAAGCCTGCGACAGACATCACCTCCTCTGAGACACGAGCCGCGGCGTCTGGGCACGAGCAGATGATGGAGGCTCCGCTGCCGGAAAGCGACTGCTACTGTCGGCAAATCCCGCGCTCAACCGAGGCTCACGACACTACACCGCGGTGATGATGGAGAGACTGGTTATTGATGAGAGAGAGAGAGAGAGAGAGACAGAGAGAGAGAGAGACAGAGAGAGAGAGAGAGAGAGAGACAGACAGACAGACAGACAGAGAGAGAGAGAGAGAGAGAGAGAGACAGAGAGACAGAGAGAGACAGAGACAGACAGACAGACAGACAGACAGAGAGAGAGACACACACACACAGAGACAGAGATCGTCTACTGACAGGATGCATCACTCCGTAGCAGCTGAGAAAACGACACCTTCTCTGCGACGTGTCCTCGGTGATGAAGTGTTGGTTCTGCTGCTTCTCTGGTTCCGTTGAGGTGGAGATGAGTTTATTCCTCAGGCTGAATGAGGGGGAACCAAAAAACAACAGTCACCTTCATCTGTCAAACATAAACGATCTTTGAATACAAACGCTCTCCCTCTGACGTCACTGCGTCGCTGACGCCCCCGCACGAGACGTCCTGCCGCGTCCAGAGTCTGTCATCCTTTCATCGTGGATCAAACTGACAAACTACATGAGTAACAACAACAACAACAACGACAACAACAATGACAACGACAACGACGACAACAACAACGACGACGACGACAACAACAACGACAACAACAACGACAACAACAACGACGACAACAACAACGACGACGACGACAACAACAACGACAACAACAACGACGACAACAACAACGACAACAACAACGACAACGACGACAACAACAGCACCGATAATATTAAGTCACGTGGTTGAACA
>JAFBJT010112507.1:0-11589 GCA_016785325.1 Chascanopsetta lugubris
GATTTCAGAATGATCTTTGTCGCCTCATCAACAAAGAAATAAAACTCTCCTTTATTCACGATGACCAGTAAATTTAGGCCTGTGATTGGATCAGGGATGCACCTCTCCACCAGCTGGAGGTAGGTGAGGTTCTCATGAGTGTTGGGATCAAAGAAACCCTTGGTGTCGTCATCAGGATCAGACAGAATCTGGTTCATTTCTTCATCAAAGTAACCTCTTTGGTAGGCCACCTGCACAGGTACTCTGTGACTATGCACTGGATCGATGATGCCTCCTGTGGCAATTTGTGCCTCAAGCAGACGAATCCCATGATCCTTCACGATGAGATCTTTATTCAAGGCTTGGAACAAAGAAATGATGTCTCCTGTGTAGGGATCTTTGTATCCTGTAACGGCTCTTTCTGCAGAGAGCAACTTGTTTTTCCATTCTCTGCCAACTACTCCTTGAGCTACAGCTTCCTCTACAGAGAGTTTCTTGTTATCAACTGGGTCAATGACGAATCCGGTTGCTGCTTGTGCTTCCAACAACACAAGAGAAGTGCCAGGGGTTAGCAAACCTCTTGATTTGGCTTCGTAGATGCTTAGAACCGTCTTTGTGGATTCAATTCTGACACCTGCGATACAGTTTGTAGCTCCAAGGTACTTCTGAATTGATTCCATCTTACTGACTTTCTCCTCTGTTACCTCACCTTGTATAATCTGAGTAAAAAGTTCCTTTGAGATGATTTTGGACTCGTACAGCTCACTGGCAGATACCTGCTTTCGAAGTCCTTTGAATTTCTTTTCTTTGGATGCAACCTCTGTGATGATAACTGTGAGAATTTCAATGATTTCCTCTATCGTCAGGACTCCGGTCCTGTATTGCTCTATAAGCTGCTTCCTTTTTTGCTCAGATATGTATTCAGAGATCAGCACCTCCCACAGTGTCACCTCTTGGTTTTTGTACATTCCTGCATTCATGGTAACAGTTGTGTTTTTGAACGTGAGCTCTATTTGCTCATCTGTGTGGAATTCAGAGGACTTCTCTTCATGCACGGGCAGAAGAAGTAGTCCAGTTTCCGGATCCTCCTCACATCGACTCATCAGCTGATGGTAAGAGAGCTTTTGTTTAGTGTTTGGGTCAAAGAATCCCTTTGCATCATCAGTCGGGCTCAACAGAATGTTGCTAATTTCCTCATCAAGATATCCTTTCTTAATAGCCACGTGCAGAGGTAGCCTGTGACTTTGATTTGGGTCGATGATTCCTCCAGTTGCCATCTGTGCCTCAAGAAGACGGACGCCATCACTTTTTTCGATCAACTGTTCCTTCACTGCTTCAAACAGCGATATTGTCGCATCTGTATATGGATCCTTATACCCCGTGACAGCTCGTTCAGCAAAAAGAAGGCGCTCAAGTATATCTGGTCCGATGACTTTCTCTCTTGCTGCCTCATCAACAGAATAACATTTATTTTTGATTGGATCGATCATCCATCCGGTCGCAGCCTGCGCTTCAAGCAGGAGAAGAGCGATCCCAGGTGTCAACAGATCTTTGGTCTTTGCTTCGTAGATACTCATTATTTTCTGGGTGGGTGTGACTTTGATTCCAGCAATGCTTCCATTTCCCTTCAAATATCCTCTCACAAATTTGCGTTCAATCACTGCTTCAAGTTTAAGCTCTCCTTCTTTGACCTGTTTGAATGTGGCTGCATCAATGATCTCTGAATTTAGAAGTTGCTGCGCAGAGACCAGCTTTCTTAGGCCCATCACCGTCTTGGGAGCCTCACTCTTCTCCAGTTTTTCAATCATGGAAATCACAAGTGTGATTATGGTTTGAGTGGTCATCACCTTTGTCCTGTATTTCTCAATGAACTGAAGCCTCTGTTCATCGGTGAAGTAGCGTGAGTGAATCAGTTCCCACAGAGAAACTGATTTCCCGAAGTAGCGTCCCACAGTCACTTTCACTGTCATCTTTTCAAATTCCTGCTTTATCTCTGCATCGGTTAGCATTTTGATCTTTGTTCCTGTAGCTTTTGGTTTGTCGCTCAATGGCAAGAGATAAAGTCCTGTTTCTTCATCTTTTACACATCTGCCCAACATCTCCAAGTAGCTCAGATTTTCTTGCGTCTGTGGGTCAAAAAAGCCTCTTGTATCATCTGTTGGATCTGTCAGGATTTGATTCAGCTCTTCGTCAAAGTATCCCTTCCTGTATGCAACCTCAAGAGGAAGGTGAAGACATTTCAAGGGATCAATGATGCCTCCTGTGGCGATCTGGGCCTCGAGCAAACGGATACCGTGCTGCTTGACAATCAAATCTTTCTGCAAAGCCTGGAAAAGGGAGATCCTCTGACCAGTGTATGGATCTGTGTAACCAGTGACAGCCCTCTCTGCAGACAACAGCTTTTCATACATCTGTGGCCCAATGGCCATTTCTTTGAGAGCTTGTTCCACTGTGAATTTTTGGTTTTTCAAAGGATCGACGATGAACCCAGTGGCTGCTTGGGCTTCCAGGAGGCAAAGGGCGGTGCCTGGTGTAAGAACCCCGAGTCTCTGTGCCTCATAGACACTCAACCTCTGATTGGAAGGTTGGAGCACCACCCCTGCAATGCAGCTCTTTCCTTGTAGGTAGTCTCGTACACTCTCCATTTTCATCACGTCGGTGCTTGTCAGCTGACCATGGATCAAGCTGGTGTATGTTTTCTCATTCACAATTTCAAGCTCCAAAAGATCCACAACAGAGACCTTTCCTCTGAGACTATCAAAGCTCAAGTCTGCCTGCTTTTTAATCTCCTTCGTCTCAATTATCTCTACAATGGTCACAGTGAGTTCCTCGATTGTGATTCTCCTTGACTTGAAGAGCTTAAAATACTGTTGCCGCTGGTCTTCGGACAGATACTCTGAATTGATAAGATCCCACAGTGTTGTGTGCTTGCCCTTGAACCGGCCATATTTGACTGTGACAGTGATTTGGAATGTTTCTCGGAGATTATCGTCAATCGTAATTTTGCGAAATTTGCCTTTGAGCGGCAAGAGTAACAGACCTGTACTGGGATCTGTGACACACCTGGACATGAGCTGCAAATAAGTCAGGTTCTCAAGGGTGTTGGGGTCAAAGAAACCTTTTGTGTCATCACTCGGATCAGCAAGGATCTGATTCATTTCCTCGTTGAAATAGCCCCTCTTGTAAGCCACATGGACAGGAATCCGATGGCTGTTCACTGGGTCTATGATCCCACCGGTGGCAATCTGTGCCTCCAGGAGCCGGATTCCATGATCTTTCACGATGAGTTCTTTTTGCATCGCTTGGAACAGAGAGATTGTTTTCCCATCATATGGATCTTTGTACCCAGTGACGGCTTTCTCTGCTGATCGCAGCTTCTGACAGACATCGACCCCAATAATCTTTGCTTTGACAGCATCATCCACTGAAAACTTTCTGTTTCCATTCGGGTCAATGATAAACCCTGTGGCTGCCTGAGCCTCCAGCAGGACCAGAGCAGTACCTGGCATCAGCTTCCCCTTGTTTTTGGCTTGGTAGATGGTCATAACCTGAGAATCAGGAAGCAGAACACCCGCGATGCTGCCTTTCCCTTTGAGGTACATAATCATCATTTCATCTTCCATCATGTCTTTCACTGACTTTTTCCCCTTTTTCAGGTCTTCAAGGACATTTTCACTGATGATGTCTGCTTCCACAAGCTGTTTGGCAGTGACAGTCTCTCTGATGCCTTCAAACACAACTTTTGTTGTTATGACAGAGTTTTCTATCACTTCCAGAACTGTTTTGATTATTGTTTGGAAACTGAGCTTGCCCTCTCTGTACTTCTTACAGATGTCGCACCTCTGCTGTTCATTGAAGTATTCGGACATCAGCAGTTCCCACAGAGATACTGTCATTCCCATGTATTTTCCACATGTGACATTCACCTTCATGTCTTTGAGGGTCATTTTTGTTTGGTAGTCGATGAAATCAAAATTCAGCCCATCTGACTTGCCAAGGAGCGGGAGGAGACACAGTCCAGTGACGGGATCAGTGACGCATCTTTCCATCAGCTGAAGATAAGTAAGGTTGTCTTCTGTGTTTGGGTCAAAAAATCCCTTGGTGTCATCCCCTGAATCCTCGAGCATGGCTTTCATTTCCTGATTAAAATAGCCTCTTTTGAAGGCTACTTCAGTGGGGAGTCTGTGGCTGTTGATTGGGTCTATTATTCCACCTGTAGCTATTTGTGCCTCTAGTAGACGAATCCCATGGTCTACTACAATGAGGTCTTTGGACAGTGCTTGAAACAGAGAGATAGTGTCACCTGTGTATGGGTCTGTGTATCCAGTGACTGCTCTCTCAGCAGAACGCAATTTTGCATGATACTCTGGGCCCACAAGTTTGTTCTTGATGGCTTCATCCACAGTATACTTCTTATTTTCGACCGGATCAATCATGTATCCAGTTGCGGCTTGTGCCTCCAATAGGACGAGAGCGGTTCCAGGCATGAGTATTCTTTGTTTCATGGCTTGATAGATGCTCATTCTCTGATTGGATGAGAGTAAAGCGATTCCCGCGATACTGCCTTTGCCCTGCAGGTATTCTTTCACAGTTTCCATCAGCATCACGTCCTGTGTTGTGGTTTTCCCCTGTCGTAGGTCGTCAAATGTCTCTTGGTCAATGATCTTTGATGCCAAGAGCTCAGAGGAGGAGATGCCTTTTCGCAGACCCTTGAATGCAATGCAGACAGGGAGGAGCACAAGGCCGGTGTCTGGTTCCACCGTGCACGTCTCCAGGAGGTTCTGGTAATTTAGAGTTTCTTGTGAACTTGGATTGTAGAAAACCTTGAGCTCTGACATCTGGTCGTTCAGCAAACCTTTCTCATAGTACCCCTTCTGAATTGCTGCTTCAACTGAAATACTTGTTTTTTCAATGGGATCGATCAAACCATGTGTGTTTATCTGTGCTTCCAGCTGCCTCAAGCCACTATCTCTTGGGACCAGGTCTTTCTGCATAGCTTGGAACAATGATATTATGTTGTTGGTGTAGGGATCCACGTAGCCACTGATTGCTTTTTCTGCAGTGAGGAGCTTCTCTTTCATCTCTGGTCCGACGACTCCTTCTTTAACAGCATCCATAACAGGAAGGATTCTGTTGTTGATTGGGTCTATGATACCGACTGTGGCAGCTTGAGCTTCGAGCAGGGCCAGCGCCGTCCCCGGTTTGAGCAGACGCTTTTTCATGGCCTGGTATATTGTTATCTTCTCCTTCGTCTTCTCCAGAAATATGCCCGCCACAGGTGCACGGACTTCTGTGCAGCCATTTTGATTTGAGTTGCGATGTTCCATCTTTACCTAAGCATGTAAAAAGGTACCCGTGTCATTATAGTATTAGTTTATTTTAGATTTCAAAGCATAAACATCAATCACTGTCTGCATTGTCAAAAAGAAAGTGAAATGAGAGAATAAGCATGTAATTGATAATAAAGCCAGATAACTCAACTTTGACAGCATGAGATAAGTTTTTGATATGTGGTCCATGTTCCGTCTTACACAACAAACCTTTTAAATTCAGAGTGAGTGCGTGGACAGCCTCAGGTGACTCGAAGGTTCAGGTTGAAGACTTGGTCTTAACTAAAATAGAGAAAAGAAAAGATAATATTACTGGCAGACATTATCAATAGTTTATGATATTTGCTCACCTCTACTTCAGTAGTGGTAGATAACAGCTATCAAAACAGATTCTCTCTCTCTATATATAATATATAATCTATATATGATAGAATTATTTAATAATTTCAATTTAATTATTTTGGTGCCAATGTTCCTTCAAATTTCCATCGAAGAGAACAGTGAACAGAATTCATTGGAACATATTGTAAAGTAATATAATGAAGATAAAATATGACCCTAACCCTTCTTCGCTTCCAGAGAAAGATCAGAGGATAATTGATGAGATAAAGCGAACCGCTGGCAGTTCATGACCATGTTTTACAAGCGTGCCGTGTTTGCTTTGGCACGAAGTGACAATTCCTCCAAACAAGACCAGCCAGATGCCTGGTGTTGCAACAACATACATGGAAAACATGCAAAACCAACACTATGCAGGTCATATACATTCAACCTCATCATTATAATCCCTGTTCTTTATATCCGAGCCAGTGTTTAATGTTTAACCTCTCATAAACTGTCTGGGGAAAAGTTAAAGGATTCATGGAGCCAATAGAAGACGTTCGGATGGTGGAGAGGAGTGGCCATGAAAACATGGAATGCAAAGTGTCTCATGACTTTAACATAGAGATAAAGTGACACATTCAGGACGTCATCATGAAGTAAAATGCAGTAAACTTCATGTGAGGAATCTTCATTTGCATGATCCTGCTCTAACTTTCATTCCATGTCACATAGAACACAGTGATCATTTACAGAAATCATTTGGATCAATATGTTTAATGCTGTTTATTTTCCAAAATATGATTGATATGTCAGATTATAATATTTGTATTTTTCAATTTATGATAAAACATTTTATGAATGAATGAATGAATGAATGAAGGCTTTATTCTGAACATGTGAAAGTAAAACTGTTCCAAAAATAAATGTAACATGTCCCAAAAGGAGTAGGGGTTAACATAACCTGAATGTTTGGGTGGTAGAGATTTGAAAGTGGAGATTAGAGATCAGATGTGATGATACACAACATTTGAAGACACACCTAGAAATAACAAGACTGTTGGAACAAAATCTTCACTAACAAACGTGAGCACACAGTAAGACCATGAGGCTTTTAACACATCTATGCCATTTTCATTTTTACCTAATACTACGACTGTGGTACATGAAGTATCTGTGTGACATTCAATCGAAGTTACAATGCAGAGACATCACGTTCCTTCAGGTTAGAACACTGAAGCACTGTTATATGGTCACACACACAACTCTTTCCACCCCCCCTGCTGATAGGTTACTGGCTCGTTTTCATTTGAACATGATGTCATCGCTGCCTGTAGGAGCAACTTCAATTCTGTCAGGGGTTAACAAAAAAGTGGGTGTGGAGGCAAACTCAACCAAACCCACTCCCTCTCTCTTTTACAGTGCAGAGGAAAGTTGGACCACAGACACAGCTCTATTCTGTGTATTATTGCTTCCACGTGTTAACTCTATAAGGATAATGCTTTAAAAAACCTTAATTAGCGTCACGGTACGGAATGGAAATCCGCCGCTGTGACTGCGTTCTTCACGACGGCCCGTGAGAACCGTGAGATTAGAAATGGAGCTCACAGAGTCATTTAAAATCCCGGCAGAATAAAGGTGAGAGCTGGTTTCACTGCCACAGCGGCGAGGATGCATGACGGTAAATTATGCTTAGTAATCAAAAATGCTTATACCACCTTAATGGGGCTTTCATTCATTTTGAAACTCTAGCCCAAATCTCCAACCGAGCAGGTTTCAGAGCCAGAGACGAGGTCCAAGCCGAAACCTCAGACGGAGCAGGTTTCTGTCACATTTCTAAATGCTCTGAAGTTCCCGTTAATGCTCCTTCTTTTATTGTAAAGCACTTTGAGCTGCAATGTTTGTATGAAATGTGCTATACAAATAAAGTTTATCATTATTTTTATTATTATTTTGTAAGAGAACGAACAAGATAATGTGTCAGGCTGGATTCAAACCTGCTGCTCTGTCCACTGAGCCACCGATGTTGACGCGAGGAAAACAAACTTCGACAATTATCACCTGGTAATGAAACGAATGAGTACACGCAGGTCGAATTTCATGTGGGGCCACATTCCATTATATATTATGAATTAGCTGCGGACCAATTAGAAATAGACCCCCGGGCCACAGGTGGCCCCCGGGCCGCAGTTTGGACACCGACCTGCTGACCTGATCACACAGACTCATTTGAAACCGCCTGACAGATTTTACAGAGTGACAGCAGAGGTCACGTGGTGTGTGTTTGAATGTCACGCCCACTTTTTCAATATTTGACTGTTCACTTCAAGCGTGGCATTTATTCAAGGAGCCACTTTCGCTGGATTAGTGTTGAGAGCGTGTTGTTAAACACCCTTTACTCTTCATAGTTTGCTCTCAGCACATTTACATATTTACCTTCTGACCTGAAGTTTATACAATCCCTGCCAAAGATGATGTCATCACCTTCACTCTAATCATCAACAAGATTATGCAAGTTTACTCTGCTGGGTCACACTAGACTTTACAGACAGGTGAGAGGTGAATTTTCAACGTAGTCTAAATAAATATATAAATATATATATAAATGTAAACGAGAGATTTACATATTCACAGGACGGTTGGAGATTAACTGAACCCTCGTTCGGTGTTGGGGTCTGTGGGATGATATGATTCATTCTTTTTTTTCAAACTCACATTCACTGGCCTCGGCTCATTTTGTGTGAGGAACATTTATTAGAAATACATTTCAATGAACACACACTGTGCATCCCCCGCTACACATTTGCATTAAATACAGGATGTCCTGGTCCACTGGAGCCGGGGCTCTTTACTGTGGACCTTCACTCTGAAGATCTTTAAAACAGTCATGGTATAACCAACTGAAAGATAATGAATGGCTGTAGATCAAATGATAAACATTGAATCACTCGATCTCTGCGGCTCTAAATATACTTTTTAATCCGACAGACTCATTCATTACAGAGATCACAAACACGCGTAAAATCACTTCATACTCGTCCAAGTGAACGTGTGTACCTTCAGAACGCACCGACAGTTTACAGGAGCAGGAGAACCTGAACCACTCTGGCACATTCACTTTCTAATTAGGTTTGAGGACATTTGTCAGATTTAATAATTTGTTTGTTCAACCGAAACTTCGACTCGGCCAAGAAACTGTCAAACCTGCTGCTTTCCAGCCCGCGAGAAGAAAGAAAAGGTTGTTGCGATAAGATGCTACAGTCTGTAAATAACCTGTTTTCTCTTCCTGAGACTTCCTGAGGTCTGCAGGCTCAGACACACACACACACACACACACACACACACACACACACACACACACACACACACACACACACACACACACACACACACACACACACACACACCCTCTCGCTGCCTTCAGGGTGCCATCTCATTAATTGTCAGACTGGAATGAATGAAGTGACGAGCGAAAGTTGCACAACGGTGCGCTTTGATGAACAGATTTCGCCTGTGATGGTGTAAAGATGTTTTGGATGGTGATGACACACGTCACCGTGTCCTGACGGGTGGAGACGCCGAGCGGACACGGACTATTTTGTGGAATAACAGTAACAGCCGCGGTCAAAGGTAATCGCACAGGAATGTTTGCTTTCCCTTTTTTATCAGAAGGGTGTTGGCGGGTCGCGCAGCCCACACATTGTTTCTCTTCACTTTTGCTTGGACAAGACTTTCTCCGTCCAACTTGTTCCACACGCAACACTTTGAATGAGTTTTTTTTTTTTTGTGTCAAAAACACAGAGACACGTGAAAATCCTGAAATGTTCCAAATAAAAGATGTAGTTGATTGAATTACCTGAGTGTGGTGGAATCGCTGCCGGCTCCGCTGACCCAGATGCAGTCAGATGTTGCTGAAGTGCTCCTGACCCCTCTGTGGCAACGGTGCCCCCGCTCACTTGTCAGATATATACCGAGTCCAGCTGTGAAGCCCCTCCCCCTCCAGGGGCACAGCCTCCCTCTGCCGCGCACCGTGCGCATCGGATGCCGGGAATTCCTGCCGGCTTCCTGAGATCAGCTCCTCCATTGTGCTGCGGAACAGTATGTGAGCAGAAGGTGAAGAGATTCAATACAATGATATAACTAAATGTTGACACATGTTTAAAGCTTCAGTATTCTGTTCTGTTCAAACAGTGAGGACTTTTCTTTGTTTAAAAACAAAAAAAGAACAGTTAATTATTCATTATTCACATTGAACACACTGGTGACAGATTAGAGGGAAACCGATATACAGTGATGTTTTAAAAGATATTCCCTTATATTATCTTTTTTTTGTGCTTTTAATTGCATAACTGCACATTGAATTGCGTAACCTTTACGAGTCCTTCCCCACCAGAGGCAGTTACAGTTAAAGGTGCAGGATGTAACGTTTAGCTTTATCAGTGTAACTATCTTAGATTTCAGTTCCACTCATAGAAATGGAAATAATTGCCCCTAAACTTTACACACTGGACCTTTAAAGGTGCAGGGTGTAAGATTTGGTGACCTCTAGAGGTGAAGTTGCATGTTGTCCCCATCACCTCACCCTCCTGAACATGCGGGTGAACCTGTGGTCGACTTCAGCCATCATTAAAGATGATGTGTGAAAGATGTTTAGTGCGTCCACTTTCACGACTGTAAAAACATGGCGGCCTCCGCTGAGAGGAGCCACTCCGCCTGTCAATATACATTGATGGACTCACTTGAAAAGAAAATGCATTTAGTTGATTATGAATTCATGAAAATGTAGCTATGTAACTGTTGTGTAATATTTTGAGAACTGACAACAGTGACACAAATCGTACACACTACACCTTTAAAATGTGCGGGAAGTCCTATCTCACTAATTACAGCCAGCAATGCCTGATGAGTGAGTTCAGGTACCCTGTGATTACAGCGAGCTGCGTCTTTGTGTGGGAGCTGCCCTCCTGTTTGGCAGGTTTTTAACAGCTCAGATCAGATCACACCAAGGGCCGGGGCATGTACGTGTGTGGGCATGAGTGCATGTGTGTATGCGTGTGTGTGTGTGTGTGTGGGGGGGGGGGGGCGGGGGGGGGGCGCGTTATCGGGGCTTGTGCAAACCAAAAAATTGCGAGACATTAATCAGGATTTAATGACGACATTGCAGATGAGTCAAGTGCAGACAGAAACTTTTAGTTCACCTGAAGATTCAGTTAGTGACAAAGTCACTACACAACAACGACAATGAGAGGATGAATGCGTCTGACAGCATCACGTAAAACAATTCACCCTCAGATTTTTGACTGTTTTCAAACATTAATTCCCGCGACTGAGTGGCTTCAGTAACAGGGAAAACTACAATGAGATAAAAATACAATTAATTAAAACAATTCAATACAAATTACATAGAAATGACCAATAAAATCCAATAAGATAAAATCTAAGAAGAAATGCTTAATGTTTTTAATAAGATAAAATACAATAAAATAAAAACTACCATACTGTGTGTAGCTCTGTCATGGCCATTCAGTCACCATGCATTTAAAATAGCTTTATCAAACTTGTCTTTTTTTTTTGTTGCTATAAAATCATTTTTAATGGCAATGTGTGAGCAGTCTGTTACATTAGAGCAGTGCTTCTCAAATAGTGGTGTTAGTAGTAGTGGCTACCCCCCAGGGGGGGCGCGGGGCTCCGTCAAGGGAGGCGCGTTTGACCTCGGGGAACATGCTTTTTGCACCTCTACTACATTAGGGGGCAGTGGCGCTCTCATTGGCAGAGTGTGCGCAGGGAGCATTGACTCGGTAGCGTAGGGCTTTGGTTTGCACTGAGCATGCGCGCTTTGCACACAGCGCAGAGTATGAGTGTGAAGCGTAGACACGAAGTGTAGCAGACCCTCAAGTGACACCATGAAAAAATATTTAACAGGGACGAGGAGACAGGCGGAGAGAGACGGAGAGAAAGA
>JAFBJT010112508.1:0-29484 GCA_016785325.1 Chascanopsetta lugubris
CCAGGATAGTGACATCTCAATTGAGTTTACACTGCTGCAATGCTCAGTTTTTTCCACTAGATGGGGCTAACGGTCAACTTTTACTAAAAACAAATTTAAAACGAGGTGACACACACACACACACACACACACACACACACACACACACACACATACACACAGAAAAGAGTGGACTGATCTCCTTCAAAATAAAATGAATGGAGGAAAAGCACTTTACTAAGAACCAAAAAGAAAATATTCATATGAACATATTTCATATATGATATATTAAATATGTTTTCATATCATATTATATTTTGTACATTAGTACTACTTTTTTCGTTATCCATTTTTTTCCCCAGTTATTCTCTATCCATTGTGTTGAATTGATGTGTTGGGATGTTGGCTCAGGGTTGGGTTGATATTGGTATAGAAATGAAGGATGGCTGTCAAAGCTCAACTGTATTCATGCATCGCTGCTTATGCATCCGTTTCTGCTATTCAATAAAAAAAACAACTGACAGAGTGTGTTTTAACACCAATTGCATTATACGCTGGACTCCTGTATTTGTAAAGATATGATAACAAATCACTTAGATTCCAGTGGGGGGTGGGGGTGCGGGGGGGGGGGTCATTGATCTAGATCTGTACACAGCCAATGTGGTACTTTCACCTCTTACATTTCTGTGTGTGGCTGAGGCTCAGGAGGTAAAGAGTGTTGTCCACTAACCACGAGGTCCGTGGTTCCACTGACGGACTCCGGGGTTAATGCCCCCTAGTGCCCTCGTGTGATCACACACAGTGTGAACGTGCGCACGGGATCGAACGAGAGCATGTCACATTCTCACCCCTGACCCTGGAGCATATTTACAATATGTTTATAAGAAGAGGTTAGAGCCGTCAAGTCTCCGTGGACGTGTTGCTTGACGTCAAACCACCATCGCGTCGGAGCCGACAGTGTGTACGTGTTGAGCTATTGCTGCATTCCTGCTTTGGTCCCGGCACTTGAACGTGTCGTCATCGGAGCGTAATTGAATCATTCGTCTCAGAGTTCCTCAAGACTAAATAAAGGCTCATAACTGGTAATGAATGACTGAGCTTCAGCTTTTAAAAGGTGAAATAACAAGGTGGTGGAATAAAAGCAGCACGTTCCCCGCAACACGTAACAGCATCTCCCTCGCCATAATAACTGTATGCATGATGTAAACGGGGTTCTGAACAGGGGACCCCTGCACAGTCAGCAGGTGCTGGTGCTGCGTGGAGGGTGAGGTAAACCATTAAGCAGCGCTGGAGATAGATAACCATTGCGTAAGCGATGACCATGGAGCGGAGTGAACTCTGAGCCCGAATGCAGTCAGGTCAGGGTCTCGTGAGGTTTTCAGATTGTCCGAAGATTCCTCTCTGTCTGGGAGAGTCTGATACTGTCTCCATGGCTGCTGCTGCTGCTGCTGCTGCTGCTGCTGCCGCTGCTGCTGAGACAGATCCAGAGGCTCCTTTCTCTCTGGACTCCTACCACGTGTCCCAGGAGCTCGGCTTCATCCTCCCAGAGCCTCTGGTAGGTGGACAACCTCCTCTTTATGTTGTGCTTTGTTTAAAGTGAATGATTTCACACATGCAGCTACAATGAACCCTCTGATTGCGAGGCGGAGGTGTCTGGACAGTGTCGGAAACAGGGCTTTGATTTGAGAACAGTTCTTCAATGTGGAGCTCAAAAGGGAGTAACGCAGGCTGGGCTAAATCCCTGAATGTGAGTGGTTGAAAACCTGAACTGTGGCTGGTGGTATTGATTGGGATCAGCTGACAGAGACCAGCTGAGCTTTGGCATTGTTTGGTTTGGGCTCGCTTTGTGCGTTGAACTTTATTCCTCCGCGTGCTCGCACGGACACATTTTGTTGAATCCATTCAAATCCAAGGTCGTTATTGATTTTCAGAGTCGATTTGATTCGTGCGCTGTTTGTGTTTTCTTTCCCCGCGATGAACGTTTTCTCACGACGGCCGCGCCACTGCAACCAAAGGAGGAGCTGCCACCGTACTACAAGCCATGGATGGACATCGCCGTCCAGGTCCCAGAGCTGGTGCTGGCTCACGAGATGCGAACCCACATCCACCGGGTGAGAGGACGAATGGTGAACGGTCTGTATTTACGTACGGTGCTTCATCACGTCTCGAAGGCTTTACAGCACAGTTTACGCACTCGCACTCAAAACACTCACACTGTGCATCTGTTTGCGGCCCTTTGTATCTATGAGTAGACAATGTGGGGTTCGGGGCCTTGCCTCAGCACATGGAAAGGGGCGAGGCGGGAATCGAACCCCATTCCAGACCTGGGGGGGGGGGGGGGGGGGGGGCGCCACGCAGCCCAGCCCCGGCCGGGGGGGGGGGGGGGGGGGGGGGGGGGGGGGGGGGGGGGTCGGTCAGAGGACAGGCGCTCGAACCCCTCAGCCACAGCTGCCCCCAGAGGCGACGGCGGGGATGGTTGGATGCAGCTGCGGCGCTCAGTGACGTGTACGTGACTGTGTGTGTGCAGATGGCGCTGCTGAGCAGCAGCTTCCTGCAGAAGCACCGGGAGCTGAGGCTGGCTCACCTGGTCCTCAGCGCCATGACCATGGGCTACGTGTGGCAGGAGGGGGAGAACGACACAGTGGAGGTGAAGCTCTCCCCTCTCCCTCTCTCTCTCTCTCTCTCTGTCACTGTTCTACAGTGATTATATATTGAATGATCTCTCTCTCTCTCTGAGGCGCTGCCACGTAACCTGGCTGTTCCACTGTGGGAGGTGTCCCAGCGCCTGGGACTGCCCCCGGTCCTCACCCACGCTGACGGGGTCCTGGCTAACTGGAGGAAGAGGGACCCTGAGGGGTGAGCAGGCTGTTTATTATGGTCTGCATGTCCCATCCCATGCTGGTGTCATAATGGGTAAATGTGTCTTTTTCATGCACAACTCTGCATCTCCTGTTCCAGGCCTTTTGACATGGAGTGAGTATATATTTTCATTTTCTTCCGATAAATATTAAAACTATTTTACAAAGTTAAAGGGGCAGTCTGTATGATTTTGGTAAAACTTCTGTCATGTTCTGACATTTTAACAAATGTACAATGACCTGAATGTGATGTTCTTTTTACAATACCCCAAACTGAGTCCTTTAAAGGTGCAGTTTAAGATTTTCACCTCAAAAACAAACAATACAAAACAATTACACACTGTCATTTTTATGAATTAACAATAACCTAAATGTTTGATTTGATTTCCTTTTACCCTCAAATGAGCCCTTTAATGTGTATTTATCACAAGAAGCGGGTCCTTGCTACGAGAGCCGCCATGTTTTTACAGTATCCCAGGGCGACAATAGGTCCTCCTACATGCTCAGAGGGGTGAGGGTGAGGTGATGGATACGACGGGCAACTTCACCTCGAGACGTCACCAAATCTTACACACTGCACCTTTAACTGGTCGGCTTACGTCTCACAGGAACCTGGAGCTGCTGGTGAGGTTCCCAGGTGGAGACAGCGTCCGTGGCTTCTTCATGGTGACTCTGCTGGTGGAGCTGGCAGCAGTCCCTGCACTGAGGGTGAAGATGTATTGACAATTAAGGGTTTTGATTGTTTAAAAAAAAAATCTATATATATATATATATATAATATAAATATTAAAAAAACAAAACAAAAAAAAACAGATCCTGATACACTGGACCTATGTTGCAGAGCATCCCCACTGTGATCAATGGTGTGAGGTGCGGTGACACTGAGGCTGTGACAGGAGCCCTGCAGGAAATGAACCAGTCCATACAGGACATGATGGAAGCTTTCAAACTGATGCACGGTAAAAACGTGCACGTACCACGTTATGTTTACGTTTACATGCAGAGTTTCTGATCATTCCTTCAAACAGTGTACGTGGAGCCTGCCGTCTTCTACGGGATTATGAGGATCTACCTGTCGGGGTGAGGGTTTTCTTCATTTCCTCCTCATGCATTTGTGTGGTGGGACATGTTTTCATGGCGTGCGTCTGCGTTCACCCGCACAGGTGGAAGGACAACCCCAGTATGCCGAAGGGTCTGGTGTACGAAGGGGTGAGCACAGAGGCCATGGAGTATTCCGGAGGGAGCGCGGCACAGAGCAGTTTGCTCCACTGCTTTGATGAGCTCCTGGGAATCAAACATGAGGAGAAGAGTGGTACGGTGGCTGGTTAGGGTTATTACCGTTCTCATCCACTGTTCCGTCTGCTACCGCAGCACGCTCAGCGTCACCTGCAGAACGAAACTCCTCCAAGGCCCACTAATCACTGCTGGAGGCACTGGTCCCCTCACTCTCTAACCTCCCAGCTCTCACTGACCCATCACATCACAGCACATGACCCATGGCATCATCCATCCATCCATCCATCCATCCATCCATCTATCTATCTATCTGTCTATCCATCTGTCTATCCATCTGTCTGTCTGTCTGTCTGGCTATCTATCTATTTATCTCTACTCATCCAGACAACCATCTGTCTGTTTGTCCATCTATCTATCAACTCATCTACCCATCTATCTGTCCGTCCATCAATTCATCCATCCATCCATCATCCATCCATTATCTTTCGAACTGTCTGTCCGTCTTTCCATCCATCCACCATCTGTCTGTCTATTAATCTGTCTGTCCGTCTGTCCATCCATCCATCCATCCATCCATACATCAACTCATTGTCCATCCATCATCTATGTCTGTCAGTCCATCCGTCCGTCTGTTCATCCATCTATCTGTGTCTACTCATCCACCCATCAATCCACATATCCATCCATCCATCATCTGTCTGCCTGTCTATCTCTCTATATCAGTCAACTCGTCCATCCATCTTTCATCTATGTGTCTGTGTATCTGTCTGTCTGTCCGTTCAACCATCTATCATCTGTCCGTCTATCTATCTATCTATCTATCTCTTTATCTCTGTCTACTGCTTCTGCCTCACACAGGTTCCTTTCTGACCCGGATGAGAAACTACATGCCTCCCGCCCACAAGCAGCTGATCCAGGACATCTCAGCGCAGCCGTCCCTGAGGACCTTCGTGCAGCAGCAGCCCAGTGAACCGCTCAAACAGGCTTTCCAGCTCTGCGTCGCGAAGCTGTTGTCGCTGCGCAGCTACCACATCAACGTGGTCAGCCGCTTCATCACCGTGCCCGCCGCCCGGGCCCGGCAGCTCCGGAAGCACAACATGGACTCGGAGGTGGTCAGCAGAGCGCCCACGGCCCTGGAGGAGAGGGGCACCGGCGGCTCCGGCATCATGACCTTCCTCAAGACTGTGAGGGACCAAACCAAAGTGGCCTTCCTGCCGGAGACGCCGCCGGAGACAGACCTGACGTGAGGAGACGCAGCAGAGTGAGAAGTACATCCCTCGAATCTCTCCTGTTTACCGAGTGCACTATTTCACATGTCATTAAAGAGAGAAAGGCCTGTGATGTTTGTCTAACATGGAGCTTTGTTACGTCTGTGGACAAACCTCAGCTTAATAGACATGAGCGATACCCATAATTCTGCCCAGACCATAATTCAATTGTTGTTTCTTCCCATTAAACTCAACCACTAAATCCTTCTTTCATCTGAACTGGAACAAAAAGATACATCTGGTCCAGACTCTTAGATGCAGAGTGAATTTGAACATTAGGCAACTTCATCCATTACTGAGCCTCCTTAACTCTGTGATTTAGTTAGTTTAGAGAAGAATAAAGATGTCTTTGTTTGCTGCAAATTGAAAATGTGGCAAACATTCATCTTTCTTTTTTAAACACAGCACAAAGGATACTGATAGTCCCATGTGGAGTAGAACAACTGAGAGGCTGAATAAACAAGAATAAATCTGTCTCACTCTTATTATTGTAAAATAGATACATACAAGGGAAGAGAGTGTTGTCTGCTACATTCATATTTAAACGGACAGAAAACGGACTCTATAACAGTTGCACTTATTTACATCAGGGAAAGGTCCTCTCTGCGGAGGCCGCCATGTTTTCACAGTCGCCCAGAGAAGGACAAACCAAACTCTCCACGACAGCGGGAGGCTTCCACAGGTTTTCTGACATATGAAGGAGAAGGCTAGGTGAAGGGCACTGTGCTGCAACACGCAGTCTCACCATTAGATGCCACTTTTACCTTCATCTATGTCAGGGGTGTCAAACAAACGGCCCGTGGGCCAGAACCGGCCCGCCAGAGGGTCCAATCCAGCCCGCCGGGCTGATTTTGCAGAGTACAGAAATGACAGAGAAGATGTTGAGATGTTTGTGTGTTGACCTGCACTGACTATGCCGCAACACTTGGGGGAGCCTGTGCTGCTTGGAGTTGACGAGTTGGGGAGAAGAAGAGGAGGGATTAGAGTGTGAGTGTGCCTGTGTGTGTGTGTGTGTGTGTGTGTGTGTGTGTGTGTGTGTGTGTGTGAAGGGTTTGATGTGAGAGGTTGATTAGGTGGCATTATGCTCTGATTTACGAGATTATGATTTTGCTGTACACACACGGTTCAAAGCTAAATTCAAGGATCAGACACTAGAGATAAGGGCGGCAGTGGCTCAGTGGTTTGAGCAGTCGCCTTTGGAAGCAAAGGTCACTAGTTCGAACTACTCAGGCCCTGCTGCAGTGTCAGTGGCCCGGGCGCTGATACCCCAAATGTGGCCCAATGTGTACTGGAGGACACACGCCGTGACCCAGGTTACTGGACATGACATGACATGACACTGTAGATCTGTTTTTTTTGTTTTTTTTGTTTTTTTACACCAGGATTCATCCATGAATGACTCCCCAAACAAAAATCAATACCCTCTTCCATAGTTCTAAGAAACACAGTTGAAACAAATGAAATAAATAAATAAATAGATGGATTCATCAGAATGGTTCCGCCCCTTTAATTGAGCAACAGCGGCAAATGGAACCTGTGGCAGGGCACCCAAAGGAAACACTTTCTGTGACTTTAGGCGGTAACCCCCACATTGGTGCCAGATGAGTAGCTGCCTGGAACAAAGATCTGACCTGAATGAAATAACACATCCATCCATAATTATCATCGTCACTTGAGGATGTGTTGAAACCCTCAGCTGCTACAATCCTCCTCTGCTTCACCTGTGGACAGGCTGGAACCTGACGATTCCAGAAAATAATCACCCTTTGTTGCCTTAACTCTTCGCCGCCGCCGCCTCACAGTGTGGCTGTCATGTCGGAGCACAATGCACAATGCGGCGCTGGGATGCATCACTTATCAGAGCGATTACCTCAGCTCCCCCCCCCCCCCCCCCCCCCCCCCCCCCCCCCCCCCCCCCCCCTTGGTGGTTACGTTAAAGGTACAGTGTGTTGGATTTTGGTCATTTGGAACACCCTCCTCCTGCGGCCCACATCCAGCCCTCACATGCCCCACTATACTCTCCTATACTGGAAAACCCGGAGCCATGAAGGGACGGATTGTGCCATGAATGAGTCACTGTGTGTAATCTTCACCTTTCTCTGCTCATCTCCACTGGTGTTTCATTTCAATAACAGCCCCGCAGGATCAGATAAGGGCGGGCGACACGGCAATTAGACATGACAATTCCCCCCCGACCTGAACGATCTATACTTTATCTTTTTCTCCTCGCGCGCCGGGTAGCGGGCGAAACAATGGGGATGTGTCGAGATGAGAAGTGCATTTCTGGAGTGCGAATAGAGACGTCGGAACGCCTCGTTGCGTTCGACGCAAAACGCGACAGCCATCGTCTCCCGTCCGCTCCCTCCGAGAGAGCGTTCGCACACGGACACAGGAAGACCCGAGGCGAGGGGGTGAAAGGTGAGCCGGCGCTCCGACGCGGGGAGTTGGTGGCGTGGAGAAACAAACACCATCACATGTCAGTGATCTGATTAGAAGCCCTCGTCCACAGCCAAAACAAATAATCCCTTTCCTTATTGCCTGACAGCGGAGGACTCCCTGACAACCCGGCGGTAAACACAAGCCATCTCCAAGGATGTCTGCATTGTGCAGTCCAGGCTCCTGCTTCTTCTTCTTCTACTGTTTTGAGTTTCGCCTAGGTTTCAGTGCAGGTCACGACACAAACATATGTGCACACACACACACACACACCCGCTCTGGAATGAATCACTTGTGTTGCGCAATGCCGGACGCGTTATTGTGTATTGATTTTGGCCAAACGCTATCTCATGTTAAATGTGACAAACGAGAGATTGCAGAGGGCATCTGGTGTCACCGCTGTTTTCCTCAGATCCACTCAAACATCCATCTCGCATGTGCCGGCGCCGACAGCGCCGCAGGCGTGGGTTCTCCTTTCGGTGGGACAGTCGGACGTCAGTGCCTCGGCGGTTAACCACAGGATATCCTGAATTCTGTTATTCCAGAATTGAATTTATGATGCTCTGACTTACCTCAAGCCAAGCAAAGCCAGGACCTGTTCTCACCCCGTGACTGAGCACTTTCAGCGGAGGCGACCGGAGTTTGATTGTCTTTGGCGCGCACTGGACGGGCGTCGCTGGGAATTATGGGCCGTGTGCGCGCGGTACAGTAGGTGAGTCTGCGTGGGCGTTCTGTTTCGTTCCAACTTTCCACTCATCTTAACCCCGCTATCTCTGTGAAACGTGGATCCGCACACTCCCACAGGCTGCAGTCACGGCTTCGCTCTCTCGACGTCACACTTCAGTTGCGTTCAATGTGACGCGCGCGATTCCCTGACAGCTCTCGTCATTTTTCACCCTCCTGTTTTAAAGCGACAACGCTGGACGACCGACGCTCATGATCTGATATTTACCTTCGTTCGTTCTCTTGTTTTTCTTCAGACGAATACACGCGATTAAATATGAACCACTTAGACTTGATTCTCATGATGTTAGATCATAATACGGAATCCTTGATATGCTCAGTTCAGATAATGATAACTGCAATCATTGCATTGCATCAATGACTTGACACACACACACACACAGGCACACACACACACACACTGTAACTGAGTGAATTTCTCTGTCTTCTCCAGAACCTGTCTGGATTTCCAGCGCTACCTGCCACTAACCATTTTCCAGTTTGCGTCACAGCTCAGGTCTCGACACACATTTTGTGTCTTCCTGGGATTTGAGTTGTATTCGTTGTGTGAGTTGTGCCACTTACCAGCTTTTTCTGTGATGATAGTGCACAAAAAGATCTGAGTCATCCGCCATGTGAAGGAATAATGACGCATGGGCGACCTGTTGGGTATCAAACACAGACAGACAGGGACGATACATTAAGACGCAGGACACATGAGAGTAGACTTTGTCGGTATAGATACATTAAACCTGGATCATGACAGACTCGTTTACACACTGACGACAAACATGGCTGACACTGATGATCATGCTACTGCAGCCAAAGAATCATGATAAAGGCCAAGACGACTCAAATTCAAGCTGAAACCTCCAGGGCTGACAGATGAGGCCAGTATGGAAATGGAATAACCTGCAGTTCACAGGGTGGCCACTTGAGGCTGTCTTCAAAAGTCAACTCCCATAGACCCCCCATGTAAAACGTTTGAGCTGAATTGAACATGATTAAAGTCTGGTACAAACTACAGTTTAGGTCTTAGTCAGTCACACGTTTTCCCCTGATAACTGTTGAATCTTTTTCCAACTCATTTACTTTTATTCCGTCAAGGTTGGAGAATTGTGCAACATTAAGGGCGTGGCCTCTTGAGTGACACCTGGGCCGACCTGGCACATTGTGTGGATGCTTTGACAGCACCATGTTTCTGCTGGCAGGCTAGTTTTGGCTCGTGGGCCTCTATTTACCAATCACTGCCATTGGACTAGGTCTGATTAAAGGATCGGCCCGGAGAAATGAGTGGGATCTAGATGTACAGTTTATGAACAGCCACTGTAAGCGCTGAGGGACACCGGGAGCATGGTGATAACATGAAAGCATGAACGTCTCTGAAGCTTTTGTGGCTTCCCCTCTGATGTGGAAATAAAAACAGAAAAAACACAAACAAGTCTGAGTTCACCATATTAACCACGAACGAAAACATCGTTATTCAGATTCTGCTGGTGAATCCCCTGAATCCTACGCGGGTTTAAAGAACGACTGAAAGTAAAATGTGACATCTCATCCCCTGGTGTCAGGTGTTTCTTCCAACCCACCTGGTCTGAATCATCCGTCCCACAGTAACTCCCTTTAAACCTCTGTGATCTCAGCCTTCACTTTTCCTCCTTTCTAGTGAACTTTCAACAAAACATCAAGCTCCTCTTTCCCCCGTCTCATCTCTCTAATCATTCTTCCACCGCAGCTCCTTCACATGTGCGGCCCGAGCAGCAGGTTAGAGGCTTTTGATGCAGTCATCCCCACCACCGCTCTATCGCTCCCTCCCCGCTGAGTCGGCAGAAAACGCACGGCCACATGAAAAAGAGGGGGGGGGCGGTTCTCGTGCTCGGCGCTGTTTTCTCAGGTGCCGAATCACCGCTGCTGCCAGTGGCTGATCAACCCAGGTGACGTCACTGATTTTACAGGAAAGCGTGCGTCACGTCAGAGTCTTTGTCCGTCCAGAGAAAACGGACACGACGCCCCCATGACGTCGGTGATTGGATCATGGTGACGGTCAGTTCACGCAGAACTTGCACGAAGACGATTCCACGCGCGTGTTTATACAAATGACTCTGCAGTGTTGGTTTTGATGATGCGCTTATTTGCCTTCGCACCGTCATTCTCCCCCAATGTAAACAGGCCAAATGTTGCAATACTTACTTGCAATACTAAGTTGCAATACTGTGTAAGATTGAGGTCATATGTTTCTTTTTCTCCTGTCACAAACGATGGAAGATCAGCATACAGACTTTTCATTTGCAAATATGATTGTTTACGTTATTATCAGGAGCGGGTCGTCTCTTCAGAGGCAGCCATGCTGCACCACCATGTTCCTACAGTAGCCCAGAATGGACAAATGAAACACTCGCAACGTGCAACTTCACCACTAGTTGTCACTATATCCTTCGCACCAAAAACATGGTGTTGCAACATGGCCGCCTCCATAGAAAGGACCTGTTCCTGTTCTAAAATATGGGTCTTATTCTGAGGTCATTAAAACAACAGTTCTTAAATTAAGGTGACCAATAAACATTTCACTTAAAGGTGCAGTGTGTAAGATTTGGTGACATCTAGTGGTGTAGTAACATGTTAGATCCATCACCTCACCCTCCTAGCATACAGGAGAACCTATGGTAGCCCTCGGTTGTCATTCAAACTCAATAGATGTTTAGTACGTCCACTCTGGAACATGGCGGCCTCTGCAGAGAGGATCCATACTGTACCTTCATGGGCTCATTTAAGGTAATGGGAAAGAACAATACATTGAGGTGATTATGAAAAGATTAGTCTGTTATTGTTTTGACTTGTTTTTCTCCCAATAGAAGTGTGAAAATGACCTTAAAGATCTTGTACACTGGACCTTTAAATTGTCCCTGTCCAATCCATTCATGGATAACAGAGAAGTTGGAGAAAAAACAACAACAACTTAATATTAATATTTGACTTAATATTGAATGAATATCATTAATATAAAATCCGTGTCCCCCGGCCTTACATGCAGTGTTCAGTCTAAATGCATTGTATTCTCCTGCGCTGGAACGGGCAGTCTGAGTGCAGCAGCAGCAGCAGCAGCAGCAGCAGCAGCAGCAGCAGCAGACCTGAACCTGTGAGCTGTGGTTCCATCCACTCCCACATGAATGTGCCCAGTAAAACAGCCTGAATGCGAGTGTCATTCCAGGGGAAAGTCACAGTGACCAGTTTCACTCACTGCTGAATGCTTTCCCCAGAGAACTCATTCACACATTTTCTATTTGATTCCGACGGCAGCTGGGAGAACACGTGACCTTCACCTCGGCGCCCTCACAGGATGAACGGGAGCCCGCTCACGTCACCGCCGCCTTCACTCTGAAAGGTTAACACAACTTTTGGGCTGTGTGACGCCGAGCACGGCTGAACCTCTCCCTGCAGCTGACTCACTCCAGGCCGAGCCAGGTGTGCAACAGACAATCCTATGATCACCCCGCCCCCCTCCCCAACACACACACACACACACACACACACACACATGCAAATGCATTAAATACACAACCACATGCCAAGCCCAAATCGGCACATGTGCATGCACGTGCGGACACGGCCAAACATTCCCTCTGACCTGCAGACAGACACCTCACATATGCCTCTTGTACTCCCACTTGACTTTCCTCCCATGTCATGTTATTCTCTCTCTCTCTCTCTCTCTCTCTCTCTCTCTCTGCGCTGATTGACTTCCTCTTCCTCCGAGGTTGTCGTATGTCACCTTTCCCGCTGGCGCCCACACACTCATGTTATCAACAGCTTCTCATCTGGGTTACAAAAATACAGGAAGTTCCTCGGGGGGTTCTCCTGCATGGAACAAAAAAAAAAAATAAGAAAAAGAAAAAAGAAAAGGACAGGTCCATCGCTCCCCGTCACACACTCGCATGCATTCGCCGCCGCCTGCATGATAACGTGGCCGGGAATGAGCTCAGAGGTAGATTACAAAGTATACGCTGGAATATTGGATGATACCCGTAAGCTGCGGCAGCCGCAGATAACATCTGCCCTGGGATGTTCACACCTCCATATCCAACATCATCTCACACAGGAGCCAAATCTGTAACAGATACAACACGGTGACACACACGCTGAAACGGACAAATAATGGCAGATCCCATTTCAACGCTCGATGCAGGAGAAGCGCGACTGTCACCGCAAAATGGTTTTACGCCGCTTGATCACCCGACAGCGAGAGAGGGGAGTCTTTCTTCCGTGACCCCGCTGCTGCGTGGTCATGGACAGTGTGTACTGCACTTTTTTGGACACAGTTTGCTCTTTCTGCATCGGACAGAGCTCATTAATCCCTACTGGCGATGGCTTACTTAACAAAAAAGGAGGGCACGGGGGTGGGGGGGGGCGGGGGGGGGGGGCGGGGAGGGCTTCCTTTGGAGTGCAACTACTGAGAGATGGAATGAAAATCCTGCGATGGTCGTCTAATCCCAAACTTCCCAGTGAAAACATTCCACTTCCTCCCTGGCGAGATCTGGACGTGTCCGGCGGCAGCGCTGAAGCAGGCAGAGGGTGGGCCGACCCGACCGGGGGGGGGGGGGGGGGGGGGGGGGGGGCTGGCGAGTAAGCTGGAGACAGACGGGGTCAGGCAGATGGGAGGAGTGGCCAGGTGCAATTTACAAGCCTGGGGAGACCACTGCCATGAGACGCTGCTCCGGCACGGACAGGAAGAAGGATGCAGCCATTTGCGCACTCGCTGCCAAATAAAGAATGATTTTAATTGTGTTGTTATGCAGAACAGGATCCGGACGTGCCGCAGTGACACTTACACAATTACACAACATCGGACTGTCTGTTGCTCTGTGGCACAACAAGCTGTGTGACCTTTTGACCCAGAGTTAAAAGAAAAAGTGCATTCCTGTTGTTGTAACACGCAGGTTCGGTGTCAAAGTGAGCCGATGCCTCTCGACACAGAGTATTCACAGTACACATGGTTATACTGAGACATTGTTTCTCGCCTGTGTTTGAACATTTATCTGTCTAATAGCCTGCGGGAGAATCGTTAAAGTTGGCTGCGGAGGCAAATCTGTATTTATTTTGAAGTTTGTTTGTTTTTTCATTATTCTGAGATGTGGCATTCTGCAAGACTTCTACTAACACTGAAAGGGATTGTTTATACAACCAATGAAACAATAATTGAATCATTCAGGTGATAATACCCTCAAAAAACATCCACATAAGTATTTTAAATGCTATATTTCTGACCACAGAAATGAAAATGATGGTAGGTTATTAAGTTTCACACACTTGACATTTCACAGTTGTTTCATAAGGAGACTATTTTGCTGATGGTGGAGTTTAAGCTCCCTTGACCACTGATATTATATATACATTCTTTTTAGGGAGTAACATACACATCAAACATTGATTATATGATTTTTGCCACATATGTGCTCACACACACACACACACACACACACACACACACACACACACACACACACACACACACACGGTTCTTGATCACAGAGCCCGAGTCCAAAGTCAGTTCTATCTGTCAGTGCGCTGACTTGCCTCCTCTGATTATTTTTAAACATAGACAGATGCACTTGCAGAAATCTGGAATGTTGAACATCATTGATTACTGCGATATTTCAACTCTTAACTCAAAGTACAGTCGGGGGCCGGTGGGAACTGAATACGTTTTCCTGGTATTTCGTTTCCAGCATTTGGACTTAATGATGGCACAGGAGAGAAGTTAAAGTATCGAGTTATCACATTTCATCCTCAGGCAGACGTCGACTGCTGCGCAGATTCCAGATCCGTCCCATAGCTGAAAGGGCCTTTTCGCTCTGGCCCAAAGATCTGGCCCATCACTAAAAGAGTCTAGTATCAGTTATTGATTATCCTGGAGTCATACTTCATGATAAATAGGCAGGTTCAAAAACGAAAATATTGCTCGAACAACCTCTGGTTGGATACACACCATACCTCCTGTGGTGAGGTGAAGTGGTGCGTACGAAACATCCAGTGAGTGTGTCCCATGCTGTGGTCGGCCCTCTGCTGCCCACACAGGGAGCAGGCTCAGCTCCGCTCAGCTCCTCTCTGCTCCCATGGCACCGCGTCCTGAAAAAGCAGATCCGCGAAACAAACTGTTACAATTTGTTCTGCCAAAATATTTTCACCTCAGCCAACACAACCAAATTTAGATTGGAGACCTTGAACACTTTGCCATGCAATTTACAAAATTGGGGGAAGCCAATATTGTTGGTTTCCGCAGGCGGTCTAATGCAGAACATATAAATAGGAGCTGTTCTGTGTTTTCACGGATACAATTAGTGATTTTTTTTTTTTTTGTAAGGAAAATCAGGAAAAACTTGTGTTGCAGGTTCCAGGCGTCTCATGTGATCTGGATTAGAGTAAATCCACAGTATGGTCCAGCGAATGTTTTTCTATAGTCTGCTGTTATATAATGAAACAAGCTCGTTTTAGAGGTTGTGAGAGCGGCTCTGTGCTCACATGTTTGTAATGATCATTATCAAAGTGAAGAAAATCCAACCATCTCAGCTTCAGCTGGGAAACAAATAGCAAGTTTGAAATATTTAGACATCAAGTGGCACCTTGGCAGCCTCCCGCTCCCGCTCCCTCTTCTTCCCCTTTTTTCCACTTGTACTTATTCCTGCATGGGCGCCATCCAGGACTTTCATTTTGGCTCCGCTGCAGCAGCTTCAAGTCATCCTGCCATCATCTGCTGCATCGCCTCCTGATGGTTATTTGCCCTCCATTAAATGAAAAAAGCTTTCTCCAAAAATAATCCAGTGAAACGATTCTCCTCTGTGTCAAGACAGTGTGTCTGGCCAGAGCTAATTCAATAACTTCAAATGTCTTGATTGTAAAAATCATTTGACAAATTGCAATGTTTGGCTTTCTGCTTTTTTGTTGTTGTTTGGAGAGGCAAGTCAACTTCAGCAGGGCAAAAAGCAATAGATAGGGACATGAGTGTTTTTGGCAAAACACACACACACACACACACACACACACACACACACACACACACACACACACACACACACACACACACACACACACACACATACACACGCACACACACACACACACACACACACACAGGAAGTACATTCTTCATAGCCGGGGCTGAATCCTCACTTTTCAACTCTAGGAAGGAGCAGTCTATAAAATGTAATTACCCCGAACAGACTGGAGCTACACGCACGCACACACACACACACACACACACACACACACACACACACACACACACACACACACACACACACACACACACACACACACACACACACACACACCAATCAGAAGGACCTATCTATCTGGTGGAGCAGCACTCATAGTGTGAACAAAGTTGGCAGCTTCTGATGAGTAATGGTCTATTCAATTAGAATTCCAGCTTCATTAAATAAACAAAACATTTGTATTCTCTTAAGAGAACAAGAAAAAAAAACGTGGTCGCTCTGTGCTCTGTCACACCTTTCTCAGGTGCGACCGGTTCTATGCAGTGTGTTCTACATCACGACAGTTCAGCTCATATCACGTGACATGACAGTCGAATTTCAGTCTGCTTCAGGTTGACCAATGAATTCATTCACATAATGTACACAAAAAAAAGAACTTCCTCCCAAGTGACCTTTGTGTCTCCCTTTAATAAACCCAGCGATGAACCATATTTCCTGTTCTCCCACAGACACATAGATTCATGTTGACTATGGAATTCCTCTGACATTATTTATCTGGAGGAGTGAAACACAAAAAACACTCAACGGGACACGTCGCCTCCGCACACGGCTCCATGAGGCGCAGTCGAACTGAGCTGATGACCCTCCAGCTCACTGTCCCACTGGGAGCTCCGTGGCCTCGGTGTCAGGTCTGATGTTCGCCAGCCTCAGTGACTTCGTCTCCGTCTCAGCTCGACACACATCGCGCAGTACGACCCTTTGCCGCGCTCATCTTCCTCTGCTGCCGCACAAACTGCCTGTTCTCTCCATCACTGGGAATAAAGCCCGGTGAATGAAAGGTCTGTGGACCTGTGTGTTGGAGGGCAGCTCTGAGAAATGAGCCAAATGATTGGAAAAATCTTGTGGGAACCTGAGCGGAGGTTGTGTGTGTGGATAATGGGGCAGGATGCTCAGGCTGTGTGCTCCTCACCTGCTGGCCCGGCACCAAACAGACCCCAAAGAAACTATCACGCAGCGGCTCGAATTAACTGGTCCCACGCAGACAAGCCTGTTCCATTAACACGGGACCACAGAGACAGGCATGTTCCACGCTCCTGGTGTGTCTGAAGTTGGAGGGCACGGAGCTGGATGCCAATTAGAGGCTTTGTAATATGATTTAGGTGGAAGGGATTTGCCGTTTGAGGGAGAGCGCCGTGCTGCAGAGAGAGCGGCGTGAAATTTGTCAGAAGTAATTTGACAAATTATGCGACTGGTTTCAAGTCACAAGAAAAACATATTTTGGTTGTTATTGCATTAATCTCGGCTTCCTTTGCCAATGTTTTTGTATTTCCCACAGTGCCTCGGGACAACCAGGAAAACTACTGAATAATGAACGCGGGTTTGAGCTCTAAAAAATAATAACAACACCAGTGCCTGGTGGTTGCTGTGGATTCTGCTCTATGTGGTCTCCTAATTAGTCTCTTAACCACTAATGTGCTACAAGCTGCAGGTACCCAGCAACATGCATGTCAGTGGTAGGTCACATGATAAACATGTGCTAATGGAACATGGCTGGCAACATGGGAGGGCCTAAAGGAGCAGAAGGGTCATCATTCATTTCATTACAGCCATAATAATAATGAATCATGCAAAACAATAAAAACAATTCATTCGTAAACAAATCCAGAAGTTTAAAATGGTCCAACCAGTGTGAGCCATGTTTTTTTCTAAATTGAACTTGAGCCGCTTTAGTGGAAGCTGTGGTCCGAGTCTGGGCGACTAATGTGTTCATGAGGACGACTCATCAAAGAAATGGCTCTTCTACTTTCACATTTGAGGTATTTAAGATCATTTCATGATAACTATGCATTTCAGGAGGTTCAGGTGTATCAATGGAGATCTTAATAATTAGAGGCAGGACAGAATTAGAGGTATAATGTAAAAAGAACGTCACCAAAAGTGGATCAGTTATAAGGGAGTGTTAACAAAAGCTGGAGCAAGCTTCCAAGACAGGCCCTTAACCCACAGTCATTGACAGTGATAAAGCGCGTCACCCTCACTGAGCCATGTCATTATATCAAACGGTCTCATCCAACAAGACAAATTTCACGCCTCATTAAGTGATTGTGGCCAATGTGTCACTCCACATATTAAACAGACATAAGAGCTCATTCATTCTCAGTTACTCACGGCGTGAATCAGGCGACGGCACGTTCTCCTCTCTGCCGCGTGAAAAGTGTCATGGGAAAAAACATCTGGACCGGCAGCCATTTTGGGCGGTGTATCTCCAGCTGTGATCTGGTTGAAGCCGCTGACTCAGGGTGAGTGGGCCTTTGCTGTGGAACAGTCCACTCATTGAGATCAGACATGCAGGCAGCATCAGCAGAGTCTGTGAAACATCAGCTTCAAAGATTTGAACATGTGCTCTTTTATCCTGAGTACAATTAACGTGATGAATCAACGAGGGAACCTCGATCTGTCAGCACTGGGTGGTGTGAATGCTCTGACTACATGTAGACACTTTCATTTTCTGCTTTTGATCATGTATGGGTTCTTAGTGTCAGGTGAGACCACATAAAGTGTTTTATTCTATTCTATAATATTCTACTCTTGTTCATGATATTCTCTCCAGTTTCCACAATCTCATTATTTTATATTACTGTTCTTTTTTCATTTTTTCATTAATTTTGTGGGTGTCCCGATTTTATTTTGTTAACCACGTACAGTATAGATTAACATTATTCATATAAGCTATCATATAGTATAAAAGAGTATATTGAAATAGTACAGTATGAAAAGTGTATTGCAATAAATAACCATATCATGTTAAAAACAGTGAATTTGAAATATGATAGTGATTCATCAACATAAAATGATGATACTAAATAAAATGGCAATAATCTTTAAAGGCACGGTATGTAAGCTTTGGTATGTCAGAGAGCTGTCACTTATCACTGAAACTCAAAGGGTGATAGGTTTGTCACATCCGGGCCACTGTACAAACAGTGAGGACACGCACCAGGTGCAAATAGCATTGAGCAATAATGTAAACAACAATTCACTGTGACTACACACAGACTGGTCAGAAATCACTCCATTTCAATCTCACGCACTAGGCCTTTAAATGTTTGGCTTTGTTTGTCATTTTCTGAGAATTGAACCCCACATATACACTGACCCCCTCTCGGGACCTCGTCTTTTGACCGAGTTAAAATAGGCAGTGAAACACCTGAGACGTTGCAGATGCTCCGTCAAGATAAACAAACACAATCCTCATGTGTCGCTCGTATCCACAAGTACTATGACTGTATTGTTGTGTCCGCGTCCGACAAGTGGAGGATGCTCTCCGCAGTGAATGGGCCGGTATTGACAAATGGACTCATTGAATTTCACAACTGATGTCGGGGGCGAGATAGAAGGCTATTAGAGCTCTCGGGGGAAAATAAGGCGGAGTAAAGAGTCTGCGGTTCTGAAGGGAGCTGATAGCATTTTTTCCTGTGGATAGGAAAATGGAGCAACCTCTGTCCTACACCGCTGGTGGGAACGTCTGTCAGCAAGCCACAGCCGGGTCACATTAACTACCAGTTTTCCCACAATCTGGCCTTTATTAGACGGGCTAATAGCAACCCACGAATCAGGTAGATGTGAACTGCCCCACAGAGAGAAGACTGAACACTGGCTAATTCATACAGGACGCTTCTAAAAATATCGGGCCCGGCGTCGTGATGCCAAGGAAAGCAGCCGGTTCCTCAGCTATCACCGAGGATGTTGTTGATGTTGAGTGAGCGGAAGGTTTCAGAGAAGCAGTCTGGAGGCAGCGTCAGACAGATTAATGAAAGGTTGCTGGTTTGAATCTTTTTTTGGGGGCGGGGGGGGATTTGATTCTGGAAGATTTGATTCCGATGTGGAGGTGCAACCAAGCTGCAAGGTGGGCTCAGAAACTCATTTGTGCAGCAGTTTTCAGATGTAACGTGGCCACGCTCCAGTTTGGTTTGGACGAGGATCTGTGACTCAGTGAGAACACACACCAAACTGCTGCGCGCACACACACACACACACACACACACACACACACACACACACACTCAATGGGGAGGAAAGCACTGTTCCCTGCTGCCTTGCACCACTTCCACCTCACTCATGTTGAGTCACAAAGCAGCGAACAGGGAAGGATGTTTCCCTCTTTGCAAATAACTCATTGTCGTTTTCTTGGAAGTCGTGTTTCACCGAGATAAAGTGAGCAGCAAACTTGACCACTTCCATTTTTTTTTTTTTTTATTCGGGAAGTGGTTGTAGAGCGGTGAATGCTCAAATACGTCGAAAAAAAAATGGAACAAATTTCCCGATAGAAATTCAGAAGCTGAAAAGCCACAGCCGCTCATGGGATGTAACTGTAACCAGTGATATACGGCCTCTGCCACAGTGACGCAAGCTCAAAGAGGAAGTACATTAAAAATCAAACATGAGGTGAAATAACCGCTTCTAACTTAAAACACTCACCCGCACTCACAGTCACCTATACAGCCCACTACACTGACGACATGGAAACACTATAGTACGGATCAACGAGCCTCGAGCACAGGGGCGTCAAACATATGGCCCACAGTCCAGAACCGGCCCTCCAGAGGGTCCAATCCGGCCCGTGGGAGGATTTTGCAAAGTGTAAAAACACAGTGTACTTGGTTTATGTTGGTTTATTAGTCTGATGTAGAGTTTTTTCCTCAGATCCACACCTGTACTTTTTTGCACCAAGACAAAGGGAAACATTTGAAGATGTTGTTTATAGGCCGTCATGCTTTGATTTGACTGGTCCCACCCACTTGAGATTAAATTTGGATCCTAAATAGTAGCAAATGAGCATCATTGTTATTAAAATCTATAGTCTTGTTCTTCAGGGTGAATATTCAGTTTTGTGTAGTACTTTAAACTACAATGAACTTTTACTTTGGGAGTAAAGGTCATTGGTTCGGGTCCCACTTGGACCTTGCTGCAGTGTCACTGGCCCTGACACTGATACCCCAAATGGCCCTATGTGTCCTGGTAGACGTACCCTGCAACCCCGAATACCGGATAAGCGGTAGAAGATGACATGACATGACTTTAAACTGCATGTGTGTGATGCAGTGGTGCTTTTTAAGAGGCTATTTAATAGTCGGTCAGACTGAACCATGAGTTACCAAGAAATGAATGAGCAACAGATCAGGAGCACAATAAAGAACAGGCTTGAATTTGTGCCCTTGCAGCGTTTTACAGACTCAGAACCCAGTGACATGTTTATTAGTCATTACAAAACCACCGAACCCATTTGGAGTTTAATTTTGTAAGAGTTATGTGGTCGTACAACGGTTCCCTTTGTCTTGGTCCAACGTGCACGCTCAGTCAACAGGACTCGGAGAGCGGCTGATTTATTAGAGGACACAACAGTGTCACCTCCAGTTCCACACGGCTGTCATTCTCACTTTGCAATCCTCCACACTCTTCATTTTTATACCGTCTGCCGATTCTGACCCTGACTGCTCCGCGTACAATAGTTGAGTTTTCACCACGGAGTAAACACCGATACGCAGCTAATATTAACCGGACAAAGATAGAGCTTTCCGGTGTGCGGCTGCGGCGAGAAAAAAAAATGAAAAAAATAAAGCAGCTGTGCATCCTGGGAAAGAGGCTGAGATGCTGATGAGCTCCTGGATAAGCAGGTGAGGAGTGACCGACTCTCCCCACACATGGGAACCATGTTAAGTGCGAGGGGGAAGAGAGTGTTTAGCGCCGAGTGACGGGTCAAACGTTTGAACCCGGGGGGTGATGAATAGAGTGAGTCCTGGAAAAGGCGTTTGGGAAGCGCGTGTGGATCTACGTGTGAACAGAGTGCGCAGAGGAACAAACACAGGATAAACAAAGCACCAGCAGCAACAAGAGGAACTGGAGTCAAGTGAACAGGAAGTTCCCCGGCTTCCCATTGGAGATGTGAATAATTAATGTTAATGATGCGGAGGGCTCAGAGGGCAATCGTTCACGGATGCTTGGCACCAAACAATACGACACTTTGTCATTGGACCGACAACTTTGATGGCATTCTTTTTGTATATGAGAGCGTCTGCTGTCTCCGTGTAGTTGACGCCATTTACCGAGCTTCTCGGAGGTTTATTACAAACTGTAAAGTGGTGACGCACCGCTGCGAGTCATGCTCTCGGGCAGGGTGGTCTATAGCCACCCGGGGGATTCTTCCTTGGTGTATCTTCATTTATTGAAGGTGCAGTGTGTAAGATTTGGTGACGTCTCGTGGTTAAATCGCACGTTGTATCAATCACCCCCCCCCCCCCCCCCCCCCCCCCCCCCCCCCTTCCCATTGGCATGCAGGAGAACCCGTGGTAGCCCTCAGTTGTCCTTCAAGCTCAAACAATGCTTAGTGCATCCACTCTGGGCTACTGTAAAAACATGGCCGCCCCCACAGGGTGGAACCGCCCCTGATGTAAATACACATTAACGGGCTCAATCTAGGGTTATGTTAAAAGCAAGTCGGTGATTTCACGTTTGTAAAAATGTCAGATATAATTGTTTTGAAATTGTATTTCAATAGATAGAAGTGACAAATAATTGACTGAAATCGTACACACTGCTTAATTATCTTATTTTACATTGTCTTTTGTTTGTGTTTTAACTGAATTTAACTGTGTAACTTTGTAACTGTGTTTCCTGTGTGCTGCTGCCTTTCTTTACCTGGAATCCTTAGGAAAAATAGGTTCTTAATCTCAATGGGATTTCTCAGGCTTAAATAAAATAAAATAGATAATTTTTAAAAAAAATTAAAAACGTGTTGCTACCTGATTTATCACTTCTTTGACCATTCAATTTTCATTTTGGTTTTTTTGCAGGAATCCTCTGTATTCCGGGACCATAAGGCCCAGACCTTCCCCACAACGTGAGTAAAGTGTATGGGACGTAGTTGAGTCAGTAACAGCAGGCCCCATATTTAGCAAAATAACCAATATTTTCCAGGAAGGTTAAGTGAAAAACCTCTGGCACCACACATGGTGTTTGAGGGAACAGAAAATGAAGAACAGATTTTTGCACCCAATTAAAGATATAAAAAAAAGAAGTAAAATATAGTACAAAACATGTCCACAAAAAGAAGTAATTACTCTGTAACGCAGACTCGGTGTATGACCTTGTGTTGTCGTGCTTTATAGAGCTATATTCCTATAGCTTGTGTTGGTAATCACCTTCGGTCCAGACTGTACGCATTAATACAACAGTGGTAAGACCTTGTTATTGGGCTATTATTGTCTTGTTAATCGTCTCTGTTTCATCCCTCACCTTTGCTTTTACGTCAGCTCCGACTTCGATAATGACTCCGCCGCTGAATCTAAACCCGATGGACTCGGTCTCCGTTTGGCGCTGAAAACTCATTGCGTGTGAGTCGCGCAGACGTCATACGCAGATGAAGGGAACTCTCACTGTGATGTTAGCATCAGTCACAGTGAGCCGCGTCACCTCAAAGGGCCTGGGCCCAGGACGCAGACGTGAGGCGCAAGTGGAGCATAGCGAAGGCGGCCGTGACTCATCCCTCACACGGTTGGCACAATAGCGGCTTTATGACCTCTCACAGGTGGCCCTTTAAAGTTTACAAACATCCTCCATAAAGCTGCTCAGCCACTTTGTGCTGACTCATCTTCACCAGCACTCGTCTCTTTGTGCACCTGCACCATCACATGCAGACACAAGGTCCAGAGTACAATGGTTACACTACGGGCTACACTGTTGTGGGAATGGTACACTTCAGCAACAAAGTGGATGAACACACCATCACACACACACATCTAGTGACGTAGTATAAATGACTGAGATCAGGGGCCCATTTGATCTCAAGTGAGCTGGACCGGTAGAATCAAATAAGTAAATCTCTCTTCTCAATATAAGGCGACAAAACAAGTAGAGCATATTTTAAACTCAGCGAAATCATACCATGGGCTGGACTTGATCCTCTGGCGGGCCGGTTCTGGCCCACGGGCCATACATTTGACACCACTGACATAGATGGATTCCTGTGGAATTACGTTATGTGTCTTTCCAGAAATCCTGCAGAATATACCTTTAACCAGGACACCAGGAATGTGATGTTGCTTCTTTGGAACTGTGATTTGGTCCTAATGAGGTCCACTCAAAGGGGTCAGTGAGTGTGCAGGTGAGGGCCCAAAGGAGAGAACAAAGAGAAGTATATTCTCAGTCTCACACATATACACACACACACGCGCGCGCGCACACACACATGCGCACACACACGAAACACATAGAAACTAAATGCAATCATGTAGGAAGAGGTGATCACAAGAACCTCGACAGGGTTTGTAACAGAGTTAGTGGAGCTCACTGCAGCGTGAGCCTGGAGCTGTTCTTGTACAGAACAACACAGACGGGTATGTCAATGAAAACAAAATGACTGGTATTTCTGCAAACAGGCATCCCAGTCTCAACTACTATGCTTCCCAGGACCTGAGCTGTTTACAAGCTCATGAATTTCTTAATGGAAAATATTTGCCCCCAACAAAGTCACCGCCCGTGTTGTTGGACGCGTTACTGAGTGCGCGCACCTCCGTTTCCACATAAAACCCACGTTTCCAAATGATGCACTTTTCATTTTTGCTTCCTTTGAATGATCATGTCCCCTCCACAGTCGGAGGGAGGGAAGACAAACAGGAAGAGACGCTGCTGCTGCTGCTGCTGCTGCTGCTGCTGCTGCTGCTGCTGCTGCTGCTCTCCTCTCCCCGGAAAAACTAAACATTACACGCAACAAGAATTTAATTAGATACCAGAGGGTGACAAAAGGAAAATGACAGTGAGACTGACAATACACATGGAATTGATTCTGCAAGTTTCTGGAACTCTGCTGGGGGGATAATTGCTAAAAGATTTACCCCCTTTTTGTTTGGTGTTTTGTTGATGGAGATGGAGAACATGGACTAAAATCCATTTCCCCATTTTTAACCCCATCTTTGATGGCCAACCTGAATCTGGTTCGGTGGGTACAGTGTCGGACCATATTCTAATCAAGTGATAAGCTTTAAAACACGCCTTATTGGGACCCTCCTCTTCCCATTGGTCTCCACCACAGCTTCTTCGATGGCAACATATAATCTCAGTGTCAGACTCGGGTCAAGAGCTGAACACCCCACTCCACTACATTACATTGCATTTACAATGGCTTGTCTCTCGGCCCTCTGCCAGGCGCTGGTGCAGAGCCCGTTAGCAGCTGTGGCACCATATGTATTTCAAAGCTTGATATGCAAAACTGGATTCTCGTGTTTAAAAACAGTTGGCCAATATATGCAAATGAGTTCCCCCATTGTTAGGGCATGTAATAGTTTCTTCTTATTTTAGTATTCTGTCCCCTTTCTAATTTCCATTTTCTAGAATAGCGAGAGAATGAACCCCCCCCCCCCCCCCCCCCCCCCCCACCCCCCAGGTAAGCGAGAGAATGACCCCCCCCCCCCCCCCACCACACTCCCCCCGTTGTTGTTGTCATATTGTTACTCAAGAGCCTGTATCTATCGATTGTTTAGTCTTTCAGAGGTTTAGTCTTTCAGAGGTTGATCACTTGACCCCGAATGGCTCCAGAGTGCAACAGCCCTTGTTGGGTAACCAGCGCCTCCTTGCTTGCACCTTGACTGGGTCGAGGCAGGGGTCAGCCGTCAACTGCTGGCTGGATGTGCGATTTGATTTCATTAAATGTTTCCTGTGCTAGCACGCTCATCTGGTCTTTACCATCATTCCCGATTTCCCCTTTTACGGCCGCTTTTCATTAAGATTCATATTGTGGTTTGGAAAGCACAGTGTGTCCATACTGTTCCTTCTCCAGGAGCAGGGCCTGCTGGTGCACTGCATCAAAACCTTCATCTGGGTGGCCCTCAGTGTGTGTGACAGGGGCGCCTCTTGCAACCCCAACATCCTGGTCATGCTCTTTCCTTTCCAACAAACGAACTTGCCACTTCCCATTAGTGTAATAACTGCTTTCCTAGCTCCTGTTATTTCCAGGGCATTTACGCGTCCTTGAGTTTGGTCTTTCCTGTCCCTATACTTAACTGTCATAACTGTATGGCTCCTTGATTTTACGCAGTCAAGGTGAGCCAAGGTAAACCGGCAGCATCATTATTCCCTGTAGGACTCCTGGGAACCCATCACATCTCCCAATCCTCTGAAGAAAGCCAAATAAATGCAATATTTCAGTTATATAGGAAGGAATAAGCCACACGAGGATGCCACATGGTGTTAGTAGAAAAATATTTAAAGCTTTGTCTTTGTCACTGATCCTCTCAACACTGGAAACTGGCTGGTTCCCCGCTGACCGGCCGGCAGAACCTTCCTCTGTGGAGAGTATCTCCTCTCCAGTGCCAATCTGGTGAACTCTCACAGGGGTTCCATTCACAAGAATGACTGCCGAGTGTGTTGCTCACAGATTCCCCACCAAATATTTTATTGCTAACACAACTGCTACTGTTTACTCAACTCGTGGAAGCCAAGGAACTCGCGGCTGGACAGAGCAGATGTGCCGACAACAGCACATCTGTTCTGAAAACCATAGTTACTCACTTGACTGGGGCCAAGGGTCCCAGCCTCCGCCCGGCAACCAGAGACACAAGAGTTGGCCACCTGTGTCCATGTGTCCACCTGTGTCATCGGCGGTGCAGCAATGGCCACCAATATACCTGGATTCCTCTCGCCCACTGCAGCGCCCCCTCCAGGTCACCAGTTGTTCTGAAAAACAAAAATCCCAAATGACTAAAAGTGGATTTGGTATCATTTGTGCTTGCGAAATGATTATTTCATTGCCAATGTGAAAAAGCCAAAAAGCTTAGCAATGAGACCCTCCTGGTCACCTCTATCAGCTCATGACTGACTTATCCTGTGAAGTGACTCATGTTCCTCTTTTCTGGGAAAATGACGTCGGTGTGACGCGTATGGTGTGTGTGTGACTGTGGTCAGCCAGTTGGAGCCGAGCCAGGCCCTCAGACTACAGTCATGGCTTAGCTCCCTTGGGGTCAGGTGTGAGAGGGGGGTCGGGGGTGTGTGTGGGGGGGGGGGGGGGGGGGGGGGGGGGGGGGGGGGGGGGGGGGTTCATGGGCAGCCACAGCTGGCGATCAGCTGGTTTTATTGTCGTACGTATTTTGTTTTTGACCATGTTCACGCACACACCCGACCAATTTGAGCACGACTGCTTGACCGAACAACAACGTGCTGACAGCACGTCATTTTACTGCCACAGATGGCATCATAAACAACAAGTATGGCAACAATGCCAAATACTCGGTCAAAACAACTAGCATATATTGACGCAAAAATGTGAGAAACTAGATTTTTCATCACGAGGGTTGGTCGAGTCAGTTTCTTGTGCACCGTGTAAATTAGTGACTTCAGTCAGATAATATCTTTTCCTTCTCTCAGTCGGTTTAACACTGCCGCAAACTAGTGGAGGTAAACTCAGTTCGTTGTATGGACTCGGGTTACTCTGGGTGATACAGTTCACGTGAGTCAGTGTTGTTGGCCAACTGCTGTGGATTCAGTTGTCTAACAATTATGATGATAATAATAATATAAACTATAGTTTGTTGTTGTTTTGCTTACAATAAGATATGCTGCGCAACAAGTCTATGCAACTATTACTTATAATAATAGTAATGATAATCATCATCATTGTCATCATCAGACCACATGCATAAAATATATCATCCACTAATACTAGTGTGTATAACCACTTGTTTATGGCAGTATTTATCTTATTACTGAGATTCACTGACTGGGGTGAAGTCAGTGAACACTCTGTGTTTCCTCTGAGTCCACTAACCGGCATTATGCACTCCGCAGCATCCAGCCCGAGGACTCATAGGATCTGGGTTAATGGAGACTGCTGACTCGTGATTCCTGATTCAGGACACAGATTTGAATCATTAACCAGATGATTCAGGAACCAACCAGCACCAAACACCAAAGAAAAGGCCCAGACTGTTCTACACAACCTGGTCCTCTGGGTTACTACTCAATACCTTATTATACAGTTATCAAATACTTTCACTTCAAGGTTCGATTCCCATGTACTACAGTATTTTGTTCAGGTCTAACAATAAGACACAAGTGAACATGTCCTCAGATACCGACCATTTTTTATTGTTTTCATTGAAACAATGTGACCCAACATTTGCACTCAAATCCCACCGGACCTGTAGAATAGAATCAACCATTACTTGTCAGAAGTTGTCTCACTGATAATGACCTGAAGAACTCTCTCTGTGTTCTCTGCCACGTTACATTGGATATGGGAGGACACTGTCCTGAGTTTCCCTATAGGGTCTTTTTGGCAAAACATTTGTTTATCGTCTTTATTTATGACTGCACAGCAGGCCACGGGGTGATGAGGTGAATGTTTGACAATCTTGATACTGGGTTTGGTATCTTATGTCAAACTACGGCCAAAACTGAAAGAGAGGTTATTTTCAGTGTTCTATAAATAACAAAGACTCTAACGGAGATCAGTCAAACATAAATAACATAAAGAAAATCCCCCGTCCTTTGAATGAAGGGTAACAGTGAGTGATGCTCGGCCATGCTACCAGCTGTGCATGTAAACCATTACATCTTGCAGGGGTCCGGTGAGGACATTCGCAGACACTGTGGTTTATACATTCCCCTCTGTTCACACAGCCATTCTTCAGTGCTGCTCCCCATGCAAGCAAAGCTGGTTGATCTGTCATCCAAGACAAGAATGCAAACACACTTACTAACAAATACCAGGAGGGAACAACGTGGACATCACTGCCGGTGTCTGTTGAACTCTAATAATTAACCAGGGCTTTGAACTACACTCAAGAGTTCGGATGGGATTAGGATCATCACTTTCCAGACGAAGTCAAAACCAATTGATCAAATCCTTTCGGGAAACGTAGACGCTGCCTTGTTTCTAAAATTCCGCTAATTAACCGTTGCGATAATGAAATTACATTGAAGTTAATGCTACTCGTGTGCTCAGGAGCAATACACGTGCTAGTTAATCCATCTCCGGAGCTTTCCCGGGCTCCCCAGCCAGGCGGCAGAATTGTACACAAAAAAAAAGAAAAAAGAAAAAAGTCTCTTAGACAAGTTATTGCCAAGAAGGCTGAGATGAAAGGTTACAAGCACCCCTCTCGTTTTGGTTGTTGGTCCCACTCGGTGCGAGTGTTCGATGTGGTTCACTCTGCAGACTTACATAAACCCACAGGTCCACAGTGCAGCACAAAGGGAGTCATAAAAAGCACTAATTGACTTTCCCTTTGACTCACACATTCACAGCAGCCACGCAACAGCACACACGGCGCATGCAGGGCTTTCTTCTCATTCCCTCTCCTCTAAAATCTAATGATTGCAGACAGTGAGGAATAAACAGGTCTCAAACTTTCCAAAACAACTCTAATGAAAAGATGGAGAGATGTGAAGACCCGGCGAAGCCTCTGGACTCGGGGGTTTAACTCTCTGATCAAGCGTGTCTGCCGGTCATGGCGCTGCCACATGGGGAAGTGCATAAATCTCCAAATGAAAGCTTTCGTTTTGTATTGTAATAGCTCCACGTCATGATGATGTCATCACGGTGTTATCTATACCACATGGTGACGAGCCGTTGTTTATCTAAAGAACCTGCGGGATCTGGTTCCCATCTTACTGCTCGACAGGGAATCATGTTCTAAAATGAACTTTCTCTTAGGACTTGAGGTGGTTAGATCAGAGGTGTCAAACTCAGTTTAGTTCAGGGGCCACATTCACTCCAATTTACCTGAC
>JAFBJT010112508.1:31559-48806 GCA_016785325.1 Chascanopsetta lugubris
CTGGGGACGGGGGGGAGAACCTGGCGCCCCCCCCCCCCCCCCCCCCCGGGGTGAGAGGGTGACTCTCAACCCTGAGCTACAGTTACTCATGTGTACAGTATAAAGACAGAGGTGTAACTCGGTGAGCGGACTATGTCTACGTGAGACAGGGTCTAACCTGGTGGGCATTCAACAGGTGGGATTCAGCAGTCAAGAGATCATTTCATTATAATCTTGTCCTCGGCCTGAAGGGATAACATCCAGCGACAGATTCAGTTGCAGAGGTGAGGGTCGATGAGAGAACTTGAATCACACAACTTCAAATCAACTAAGTATTTATAGAGTGAATTAAAAAGCTGTCTAATAGACGTGAGATCGCTCTCCTTCCCCGCTGAATAAGATGTTTATCTAGGACTGTGAATGGAAATTATATAACACTGAGGAAGTTGATGAGTGAACTGAGGAGAAAGTGGTGGGCTGGCTGGATGAAGGCTGAGCAGACGGAACTGTTTCTGTCAAAAAATTATTACATAAAATCACATAAAGAGCTATTATGATTGCGCAAACTGTGAACTCCCACACCACCGTCTATACACATAGATCCTGTCATTATCACGCCAGCTATCTAGAGATTGAAATACAAGAACGGGTATGAATGTCAGACTGACACCGCCATGGAAAAACCTATGTACTCAGTAGCTATAAGAAATAAAACCCTCTTTTGTCATAGGATATAACAGCAAGCTAAAATGTTTCTTTCACTTATGCCCTAATGCATGTAATGTTACGCTCCACTGTGAAATGACCGCTTGTTATGTTCAAACTTGAGAGCCACAGACAGATAACTACTATCGTTCATTTCACATTTGAATCAGTTATTATTCATCAATTGTACCTTTAACTGCACATTTCATCTCTCCAGCACATGTCGAGCATGCGGCAGAACTGCATACTCGCTTTAAAGTTATAGTCTCTCCATTTTAAAAGGTACAGTGCAAAAGATTCAATGACACAATGGAGGAAAGATGCATATTGCTGGTGAATAGCACCAACTCACCTTCACCCTCCAAGAATGTAATAAAAGTATGGTAGCCTTTGGTTATCATTACCACCATAAAGGTGTTAATGTTGTCCAGGCCTGGCTACTGTGAATACAAGACGGTGCAACATGGCCGCCTCTGTACAGCGGACACTCTCCGATAAGCGCCTTATACATTTAGTATAATCTACACATGTAGTTGATTGTGCAAGCATAAACCACCTGTGTATTTCTTGATGAACATGAATAGTACACGTACTTGCCTAAATCTTACACAATGGACCTTTAAATGGACTGGTTATTCATTTAGTCTTATTGCAAATCAAATCCGACATAATGCAGAGCTGATACAACAAAGCTTTTTTGGTGCAAACGATTAGGTAAAAGACGTAGAGATGCCACGTGTGACAATGTTCTCATAAAAAAAATAAAAAAATAAAAGGGAAATAAGAAATAATGGAATTTAAAAGCCCACACAAATGAGAGGCTATAGGCAGCTGACGTGTAGCTCCCGGGCTGAAGCATCCAGCTGTTACTAAAGGTGACAGTAAATATCCAATTCAAGCATGAATTGCAATAACCGCCCAGAGGCTTGAACTTTCAAGGTAAATAAACGCCTGTCACGCAAACTGCATGTAATCTGGAACAGCTGTGGGATGTGCCGTATCTGCTCAGTGATCAGCTGATGGAGAACGTCAGGCCTCTCCCGTATGATCCCACACTGTCAAGGACGCCGGCAGCAGATGCAGCTCCGTCTGCGAAAGGCGAGCATGAGCTGCTGCCGTTCTCAAGCCGAGCATCTAATTTTCCCGATCTGGAGCGGAGTACCTGCGGGCCTGACCCGTAACACGGCATACGAGCGCTCAGGCGGCTCCCAGGAGGGGCCGCGCGGCGAGGAGCCGGACTGCCGTGGGTTTACAGAGGGCCGACGGAGCTCCTGGATCCAGGCAGGCGTCCAGCCCCCAGCACGCACACCAACCCATCTTCCTACCCCGGGGGCATTCTCACTGATGGCTTAGACTGGCTTTTCACTACGCCATGATGGTTTCATTAAGCTAGTTTATTCCCCCGTTTTCCACTGCTGGGCATCTCTCCCATCTGCATTCTCTCACAGCAATTGGCCGAGCTGCCAAGGCTCAGGGAGTCATGGAGGCTGTGTTTCGCCGAGGGACGCGCAGCCATTTCGCTGCAGACCCGAACGCTCGCTCGCTCTCGCTCTCTCTCTCTCTCTCTCTCTCTCTCTCCCCGTTATCCATCACACGGCTCTTGTGTGGTTACAGTGTCTGTCATTAAACCATTTGGGCTGCGGCTCGACTTGCTGTTTTTGTGCGCGCCATCGGCTGAGCGTTTGAAAAAAAGGGGGGCAGGTCAGAGCTGTTCCCCGCCGAGCCGGATCCCTGCAACACACTGCAGAACAGCTGATTATGTTGCCAATGAGTGAATAATTGCCCTTTTGTAATTAGCAGCATTGTGACTATCAAATTCTCTCCTCATAAGCACTTTGCATCATCCAAAACAAGTTATGTAATCAATCTTAATAGAGCGTCAGGAAAGTGAAACCCACACATTAAGCCCCAGCAACAGCTAATGACGACCGGCCGCAGAGTCAGCGTCGAGGCCGCATGTGTTCCAGCTCATTTATGTTTGTAAAAAGTTTTTGCTCGTGCTCCATTGATCTGCACGGCCTCACTGTTAAAGTATAATTACACATAATGTCTGTAATTAGACTGTACTATAATGTCACTTTGATTTGTGGTTGTCACTGTGGTTTTACCTCTGGGGGCAGCGTGCTCGTCACTGGTATGCTTTTATTCTTCATCACATTGATGTCATTATGACACAAATGGTTATCTGTGAGAGATTTAGACTTAAACAATACGCTGATGCGGATGCTTGATGGTGGTGATGCACACACGGAGGAATGTAGCACCACTACCTCTGAAAGTGTGACAGTGTAGGATTTTGGATTTTCAAGGTCAAAAGAACACGTACAAAATAGTAGTGAGTTTGTGTGCAGAGTGTGTCCCAATTTCTTGGTTAATACTATGAGAGTGGAACAATATGGACTTTCTGGGCTGATACCAACACCTGTTATTAATGTGGTAAACAAGGTCAATATCCAGTAATTTGAAATGTGTGTATTTACACTGAAAATGAAAATGTTTGTCAGAATTTAGAATAAGACAAACAAAACAATTTTTGATCAAACATTTGTTCCAAAATATAATCGGTAAAATGAGCTCCCTGATGCTTTACACAAGAGTGTGTAATATTCTCGGAATAAAAAAAACGCATTTTCATGTTTACTATAAATGCATGATCGTTAAAAGATATCAGTTTTCTGCCTGATCAAATGCTAATAATCAGTATACAATTCTACAGTGCCTACTTCCTGCCTTCACCGGCAGGACTTCCTGCTCCATCAGTGGCACCTGCCAGGCCCTGTTTCAGATTACAGTCATATCGCACCGAGTAAATGCTCAAATGAATGAGCAACCTATGGTGTAACTAAGAGCATAATCCAGTGCCGCAGAATCATCATATCTCATTTGCCTGTGACCTTACGCATGTGCCTCTCACTGTTGTGATAGGAGTAATCACATGCCTCTGACCATGGGGATGTGTTGGCCATGGAAACTGTGGCTGTTGTGAGAGACAGAGGTTGTGTACACTGCTGCCCACAGAGCAACAACACCATAAACATCCTGGCATCTGGCTCATGTTCCCACCATAAGCCAAGCTCAAACTCAATTACCAAGTCCACATTCTCTGAGTGATGTTGAAGGGCTCTTGATAGAGTGCTATGTACATAACCCTGATTAGGGATTACGCATCGATGTGATGGATACCACAAGACCATTGAGAAACACTCCAGCATCATAAATCAAAACCACAACAGTCCTCCAGATTTCAGCTCTACTTGCTCGCCTCTGGTCATGGGGGTGGGGAGAAAAGCTGTGCATAAAACACTTTTAACAACACGGGAATTAGTCTAATGGTGAGAATTATAGCTTATTGGAGTTTTGAGGCTTTGTTTGCTTTTTCAGCAACACGCACAAACACAGGCAGAGAGGGCGAGCTCCATAACGACTGTATCTAACTTCAACTGCATTTAGTTGGGTTCGTCTTTTTTCCACTGAACTTTCGCTTCTTAATGAAAATGCGTTTAACCACAAATTCGCCCGCAACCACAAATGCTCATACAAACACAGGCCATAATGAGATTTACCCATTACACAACATGACACATGCTGCAACAGGCCAACGCTGCAGGTTCCTGCAGGGAAACTGCTTACTTTAGAGTCACATTATGCCCAATTTCACTCTCAGTACACAGAGTACCATCAAGCTTAGGTCCAGACCTAAATATGAACTTTCATGATATTTGAATCAAACAACTTGGACATAAAGTCACTTGCTTAAAGGTGCAGTGTGTAAGATTTGGGCCATTATAGTCACTTACATTACAAAACCAGACTGACATTTATTCATGAATTTATATTCACCCAAATGTTATTATTTTTCCATTACCCTACAATCAGCCCATTAGTGTACATTTACATGTGGAGTGGGTCCTCTCTATGGGGTGCGCCATGTTTTTACAGTAGCCCAGATTGGACATACTAACCATCTTTTGAGTTTTAATGTCAACTGAAGTCGACCATAGGTTCTCCTGTATGATCAGGAAGGTGAGGGTGACTGGATGGATGCAACTTCACCTCTAGATGTCACCAAATCTTACACACTGCACCTTTAACCAAAGCTGAATGATTTAAAACATAAACCAAATGACACAGTGATGCACTTTACAAAACCCACTGTCCAATATTTCTTTGTAATATATGATTCACCACTGCCCACTTGAGTATTATCAAATACACAACCAAGAGATAAGATGTCAAATGCAAACACTGTAGTACTTATGCCAGGTCAGTAGGGGGCATTGTAACTTCCAAGCATGCGGTTTACACAGCTGTTGAAATGCTGTCTCACTGCAGTTCTAACTTTCTTTGCCCAATTCAAAGCAAAAGCACTCCTGAAATGATTGCATCCTGAACCCACTGCTCTGTATGACCCAAGGCTTTTCTTGTGATTGCAAGACAGGAAGTGGGGTGTGGGTGTTAACTCGTGTAGACAAATGTTCTTCACAAACACACAGGAACCGCGCTGCTGCTCCTCAGCTGAACACACCACAACAAAGCCACAATCCACAGTTGTCTGTCTTCCTGTCTGAACCTGACCGATGCTGATATCGCACACGCAGCTGACACTTCAATAAGGCCGAAACAAAGACGGACTGGATACAGCCAAACGCTTTCTGAGAGGACATCGCTTTCGATACCTGAGATAATGTCACATACATAAAAATTCCCTCAGCTCTAAACACTTGCAATTGTTCGAAGTTGTTCTTCCAACTTCATATGTAAAGAAAGTGAAGGAAATAAGGTAAATGACTGTGTTTTACAAGGTCATTATTTATTTGTTTCTACTCACCACCATGTTTTACAAACCAGTGCCCAGCACTTCCTGTTTCCCCCTTGCTTATGTCACTGATGACATCACTGGGGCAAACCAAGTGAGGAGGGGGCAGGCTTGCTGTTTTTTTTAAGGATGTTTGTTTTCATGATTGTCAGTGTGAACTTTCTATACATTTGAATTAAAAAGCCTTTGAAAGAGGCTTTAGTGACATTAATTGTAGCCCAGGAAGAATTGAGAAGCCTATTTAAAGAAGCCATTTTTGTCACTTTAATATTTTAAGAAACAATAACATACTGACATATTCATGAATTTATAATCACCTAAATGTTTTACATTGTTCCATCACCCTTAAATGAGCCCATTAATGTATATTTACATGAGGAGCGGGTCCTCTCCATGGGAGCCGCCATGTTTTTACAGTAGCCCAGAGTGGACATACACTAAACATCTTTCGAGTTGTAATGACAACTGAAGTCCACCACAGGTTCTCCTGCATGCTCTGAAGAGTGAAGGTGAGGTGATGGATACAACATGCAAATTCACCACTAGATGTCACCAAATCTTACACACTGCCCCTTTAATCAGTTGAATTGTATCATTCCAAAGGACAGAGAAAGAGAAGCGGTGTTTTCACCTGAGTGAGTTCTGTTGTTTGTCATTTTTCTTTTTTCCAGTTTCATAAATAGAAATTTCACCCAAAACCAACAGGAAGTCTGCCGAGTCTACTGATGAAGTAACTCAGAAAGTATTGCAATGATGAAACAAAATGATAATCATTTAAAAAATTAAAAGGGTCCAACTTTTATTCCGCATTTAACAAAGACATGCCACGACTGGCTCCAATCTCGGCTTGTATTCGGAAATAAAAGTGCAGCTTTGCAAAGTGGTTGCAGATCAGATATTGTGCAATTGACAGACTATGTTGTCATCCAGATCCTTTCAAGCCTTTAATTACACTACAGAGGAATACTTTAGTTTGTTCCTTCTATTTTTAGCCGTTGCATGAGTAAATGATGATTTGAAGTTGGAGGGCATTAGAGAATGCTTCCTCATGGTTTATTCAACCTTCGTGGACAAAAGGGAAAAAAAATGGATTATGATTAGATGTTTATCAAACATGAGGATGAGACCTTGTCACGACTCAGCTGTAAGGTGGCAATCGAAAATACTTTATTTTGTGTTTGACGTAAAACATGGGTGTCAAACACGCAGCTTGTGGGCTAAAACTGGCCCACCATGTCTGTGTGTATATGTGTATATATATATATATACCGTGTCTATGTACTCATACAATGCATACCTATAGACATGTACATATGGTATACATGCACACACATACATATACACGTATACACACACCTAGATAACAAATTAGGGAACGTCACATTTTACCAAGTACCGCGGAGCTAGTCAGGTGTCTTGACACGAGCCCCACTATCACTATAACACTGTCCCTTCGCTACATGCTGTTGTTGTTATTCCCTAATTCCTGCTAATCATCATTGCGATGTTGTGCTGTGACTCGCTGGCGTAAATAAAAAGTAGACTTACTATTGTCAACAGGAAAAGAGTTAGTCATCTTCACCCAGGTGCAAAGAGTGAACGCCCATGTCCATCACCTGACCTGCCTCATCACACAGCGTGGGTGTGATGAGGCTCCGCCGTTGCTATAAGCACAAACACAATAACTGTTTTGACTTCAGCGCAGAAAACGGTCCCGTTTTCCGCCTTTCACCGCCAGAGGGCTCCTGGTAATAAAAAAAAATGGGTCACAGTTGCATCTTAACAAACAGCTGCTTTTCAAACAAACAACCGCTGATTCACTCGCCTCTGGTTCCCGTCCCGCTGTCCAGTAAACCGCACCGCCGGATGACTTTGCACCGTGCTGCGGCGAAAAACTCCCGGCAGGATGGAGTCCTCTTATAGGAGGGCCCCCTCTGTGACAGCGCAGCCGTCTGAGCCAAGTGAATGAGGAGGCTCCATTTTTTGACGCAGTGCTATTGTGGGTACGACGGAGGAGGACTTACAACACTTGACTGGGATGCTGCGCGCTGCTGCAGCACTAATTCAAGATAGATGTGAGTGATGGTGAGCGGATGCCTGATGGGTAACTTATATGAGGGCTACCACTGTGCAGCTCATATCAGATTAAATCAGGGATGGTATTAGCATGCAAATTGAAAAAAGGGGCAGTATTTCCTTTGGATTAACTGCCACGGCTTGTGACAATGTATAAATGCCACACTACAGACCTTATCACACACACAGCCATGTGAAACACTGTAGCTGTGTGAGCACATGCCCGCAGGCGTCCTGAGGAAGGTCTGCGCCTGGTTTAGTCATAGAAAGTCATTAAAATGTGTTGTTGGTCACAATTTGAAATAGATTCACGTACCAGCGTCACTCTGACACAGCAGAATTTGTCTGGGTGGATTAATGCGACGCACTCACACACGCGCGCACACACACACACACACACACGGGAAAGTTCTTTGTCACTGATGATTAAATGTGAAGATTTCACTGTTTCACTGCATGTGACTGTATTTCTCTGTCTTCCCCTCCAACATTTTGTAGCATAGGATCTGTGTGTGTAGGACTGAGAGGCTTCTAGTGGTGAGGATGCATATTGCAGCCAAGCACATGGAATATTCCCTTACAGAGCAGGTATAAATACTACAGCCCCTGTTTAGAGCCAGAATTTAGTTTGTCCCTTTTTTGGCCACCATACCAAAAAACTGTTGCAGTTAAGATTTAAAGTCTCGATCCGGTGAAATAAAAACACAAATGATCTTATTGTCAGATGATTTCACACGAATCAAAACACAGTTCCGTTTCTGTCGGTGGACTGCTCCCCAAATGATACGGGCTGCACCTTTAAAATGAAACCATCGATAGAAACGACGCGCGTAAAGCTACAGTTCTTCGAGGAGGGACGCACAACGCATCCCACCTTATGGCTTGATTCACACTAATGCAGCAGATTCTTCAATCGAGAATTCCAATTAAGAAACAGATAAGTGCTGCGTATATTTCAGAAAGGGCCATAAACCCCAAACGTCTTGTGTTTTCCATGATTCAGACCTCGACAACACATAAAGCTGCCCGGCTGCGTTTGATGTGGCCGCTGGTGGAGTCGTCCTGTCAGCGTTCATACGAGCGGAGCCCTCTGCATGGTTCTCATCACTCCTTAGCTCGCCAGCTCCTTCATGTCGGCTCCGAGGATATTTGTGGTAGCGCGAATGAAATCTGCAAACAGCTATGTGCCCCCCCCCCCCCTCCCACCACTCCCCCCTACCCCCCACCCCACGGGCGCTGAGGTGTAACCCGGCTCCTACGCCCTGGTCACCCATCATCCCTTGAAGCAACTATTCTCTGGTCTAAGAGGCTATTCACCACCATCGCTGCTGCTGCTGCTGCTGCTGCTGCTGCTGCTGCCTCACGAGAAAAGAGAAAGAAGAGGGAAAAAAAGGCCAATCACTCGGGTTTTAGAGACATTTAAAATTGAGTAATTGAAAACACTTGTCTGTGTGAACGGATGTGGGCACCCCTCCAAAATGTATTCCTGAGATGCCTGGGCTGGAGACAGATCCAGATGGGTCTGAACTGAAACCAGATGGCTGGGTGAAGGGAACATAGCCTAGGTACTACTGCACACTGCACACACACTGACTCTGTGTGTGTGTGTGTGTGTGTGTGTGTGTGTGTGTGTGTGTGCGTGTGTAACCGAGGTGTTAATGCACAAATGCTTGGAGGGTGGAATGTAAAAAATGACAGTAATCATCTCATTAATCCGTGAGCGCTATCTTTAATTTGATGACATGCCTTTATTCATCTCTGCTTTTTGAATGATTAACAATAATAATAATAATAATAATACGGCCTCATCAGCCACTTTATTAGGTACCTCACAAGTACTGGCAATGCATTGATTCTTTGTGGAACTGATTCAACGAGGTTCTGGGAAGGTTCTTGGGAGGTTTTGCTCCATCTTGACATGCCAACATGACACAGTTGTTCACGTTCACATCTAGTATGTGCTACTCTCCAAATCCACCACATCCCAAAGGTGATATATTGGATGATATCAGGGCTGTGGAGGAATGTAACAACCTATTCATCAAGCTCTAGAAACCCAGTTGAGGTGGATGCAACGACTGGTTATCACCTCCAACTATTTGGGACACACTGTGCATCACTGCTCGCTGGATCTTTGATCTTTTTTTGGACAACTCTCTGAAAAGCCAATAGATGAGGGGTGTGAAGCTCATTGTCGTTCAGGTGTACAGACACCCCCCATTTAACCTGAAGTGGGCCGGACGAGTAAAGTCATCGCATAAAAACCCATAAACCCTGAATGTTTCCCTTTGATTTAGAGATGGGCCAGATTGAACCCTGTGGTGGGCCGCTTTTAGCCCGGGGGGCCGTATGTTTGACACCCCTGCTGCAGATGGTTGCGTGTGAAACTCACTGCAGATCAGCTGTTTCTGCACCAGCAGCCACATGAACCATATTCACTCCCATTATGGTGCTCATATTAAGCTTCGTCTTGGCCATGTCTACATGCCTACTACATGCATTGAGATTCTGCCGTGTGATTGGCTATAACATGTGCACTGAAAAGGGGTGTGGCCACTAAAATGGCCTTGTCCATTGACCTACATTTGAACCCATAGTGTGCGTCGAGACTATTGTGGCCTGAAAGCGAAAAAAAAAAAAAAAACCTATCTGATCAAGTATTTCAGCACTGGCATGTTCCACGTTCCATTTAAAAGTGCTGACACGACTAATCAATCATTCAGGAAGCTGAAAATGTGGCCCTGCACGTTCCACGTGCGTAAGTGAACAAAGTCAGACTTTGTGTAGGTGTCGGTGACACTCATCTGCGGTAGATGTCACTCAGGCTACTAACTACAAAGTAAATGATATTTATAGAGAGCTGAAATCCCCCCATCGGTGCTGCAGAGGGAAAGAAGTCAGAGCACACACCTGCGCAGCAGCAGAGAACCCTCACCCGGCAGATGACAGGTGTTTCACACAGCTCTGCAGGAGCCACGATGAAGCTCTGTGCTGTCGTACAGTGGGTGATTCACAGAGCTCGGCGAAGAGCTCTGCCCTCTGGGAAACAGTGTGGCTCTGATAAATGAATGGACTTCAAATGTATCCACAACAGCACGCCTCACGCAAGTCCGAGACAATACTTATTTCTACGATTCGACTTCAAAGGCATTCCCATTAGAGATGTTTCCAATCAGACTGGCCACAGAAAACAGGAAAAACAGGCAACACACACACACACACACACACACACACACACACACACACACACACACACAACAAGCAGGCACAATGTCAGATCTGCACTTTTTCTGTCCCTTTGTCTTTGAGCTGCAGATCTGAAGGAGCTCTGATGAGTTGTTGCAGAAGTCCCAGTGTGAAGTTAGAGTGAGGGGTCAGCTCAGATTCAGCCTCCGCCTTCAAGGACACTTCAGCCACACGACGCCCACACAGTGTGTTGCTAAGAAAAGCCAAGGTCAGAGGTCAACTCCGGCGAGGGTGACTCAGCAGGGCCTAAGAACCAATGTAACTCGACCTGAGGCGTCTGATTAGAATCATACACTAACATGTGACCGAAAGCATGAGGAGGTAAACGTTATGGATATCATTTTTTGCAGGATGCTCCAACATCACTGAATCTTCATACAAACACACACACACACACACACACACACACACACACACACACATCTAGTTTCCACACCTCTGCAGAGACCTGACCTTGATATGAACATCACTAATGAATTGTTTTTCCACGTCTGCATGATCTCACCAGGTCACTATGGAAGTTATTCAAATCGTCGAGCACATGGGAGTTAAGGTCACTGTGTCCACAGAGGAGCGTCATTGCTATTATCACATGGATCCTTATCTACTCATTAAAAAAACAACAACTGTAAAACCCTGTAGTACCTACACCAGCCCACTAGGTGGTGCAGTAACTTTTCCTTCACTTCCCGTAACTCTTTCAAAATAAAAGCGGCAACCATACTGCCGATGCATAGCCTGACTGCCTCTCATCGCACTGACACCACGGGAGACTTTTGCATTTTCGTCGTCAACACAATCACGGAATGGGTTGTGTTGTGAAAACATTTCAAACAGAGTCCATTGCCATGGACACGGTCCCTGAAAATCCTGGTGTCATGTGGACCAAGGGCCAAAACATGGGGGATGTGGGATTGACTCCTGCTCCTGGTTCGCCATCCTTACAGATACTAGGTAACGGATCAATGTGGATGGACAGATAATCTACGTGTTTTAATTACACTTCTCATGTTGGCGTTTTCTCTCACAGGGAGTCGTCTAGAGCTTAGAAATACAGAGAATTACACAAAATGAAAAGCAGAGGACGATAGATATATTTTCAGGGTGTTTGGGAGTTTATGTCATATCATGACGCCTCACCGCAAACTGCAGCATGACGCCACATGTCCACAGTCAATTTGTCATTTTAATTTACTGTGAAGACGATGGTGTCTCCACACACACACTCGCACTTTTCTACACAGGGTCGTCTCATAGCTGAACCACAAGCATGCACCGCTACGGCATTTGGAGGCAGTAATAGCTGCATGTGTGTTTCATATTGTCAATATATATATATATATATATATATACACACATATACATATACATATACACACACACACACACACACACACACACACATGTGAAATAGAGCACGCATACACCGGACACATATATACACATATGCTGTATATACAGTATATAATGTACATGGAAACTCCTCCGCATTTTCCAAACATGGGATCCAACTCTTACATAAGTTGAACATGTTTAAGGTTTCCATGATTCCCATTCCCTTTGCAGAGCAGCAGATACATTCAAACATACTGCATGCGGCAATCAACTTTTTTTTCTTCTGCACAGTGTTTGGGTCGTCATGTTTCATGCTGCAGAGCTGCAGCGTGTTTTCATTCCAGCCACCAGATGTATAGCCCCGCTATGCTACTCATTCTGGACACACATTCAGGAATGCAGGTCCCCTGAGCTTTTGCATTGTGCTGGAGTCATGTAGACATCTGTTAGAGGGAAAACACCATCCATTCAGATACTACGCAGGGCCAAATGAATTTAACACCCTCCACAACGTTAGACCCTCCCGCCTCCCTCTTCTGCTGATGGGAATGAAAAATGAGCATTTCTGTCAGTCGTAATCTCACGTTTCCGGAAACGAGAATATTACATCTTCCTGAGAATGCCGCCTAGAATTCACTTCTAAAAATATCACCGGCCACAGCGGATGGTTTGGTGCAAACCTATTTTCATTGTGCTGTTTCAATCTATTGACTGCACATCCTGTCTCTCTCTGTATCCCGTCCACAGGCTCCGCCTCCTTTGAGAGATTCCTTGAGGAAATAAGTGTTACCCTCCTGTGAGCATCACAAACATCACACCACCATCCTCTTCGCGTCTCAAATATCACAAATCGCCGTCGCTACGCTCCTTCCCTCCGGCACACCGGAGACGGCAGGCTGTTTGCAGGTGTCGCCTCACAGCTCCAGTCCCCCCTTGTGGACGCAGGTGGACTCGCGGCGTCCTTCAGGTGACACTCCGCCGCTGTTTTTTTCGCTCAACTCATTAAATGAACTCATTAAAACAGGAAATCTCGGGCGCAAACGTTTTGCAATATTTGTGATTCATTTACTTGCGCGTGATAAAAGACGAGTCCCCGTGTTTATTATTTCAAATCTCTGGCTGGTAATGAGCGATCTCGTAATCTTATAATTATTGAGGAAGTTGCCAACAGGCAAACAGCAATAAGCTCAACTTGGATGCAAAGTGACTTCTAATCAGAGGATCAGTTCGTCCACCTCCATGTAAATGAATGCAAAAAGAGTGGAGCTGCAGGAGGAGGCCGCTCCGTCTCCACGTTCCCTCTCTGTAGCAGATCTGTCCTCTGGGTGAATCCTGCCCCCGGCCTCGTCTTTTATATTTGGGAAAACAGGGTGAAGCACCTTCGTCTTACCTGACAAAGGAATTCATTATCCTTCTCCCTCCCTGCGAGAGGACGTGTAAGTGCTATTCTCAAATGTGTTTGTGGTATGGCTGCGCTCCAACATGGGAGAGTCCGCAGTGATGTGCTAACAAGGATGAGACCCACTTCCAAAACTCATGAATAAACTCTCAGTCTCTTCAGTTTCAGCACCGACCCCCTTCACCTACCACCACCCCTCCTCCCTCCTCCCTCCGGCTCGGGTGAGTGAGAAAAAAAAAACACACTATTGGGGGTGGGAGGGGGGGGGGGGCAAGCAATAAATGCAAGAGCAGCAACATATTCATGGTAAGCATGAATATGAGCTCATGCATCTGCCCGGGATCTCGCACACTGTTCACATTGTTGTTGTCTCCAGGTGTTTCAGGAGTGCTGACATAACCGACACGCCAGCGCGTCGCTCTTTGACATCCTGTTCTCCGCACCTCGTCTGCAGGGAGCAGAGCCAGCCGTCACTCTGACGACTCCTCCGCTGCTACGGAAGGAGGCGGAGGAAGAAAGTTGAAAAAGCGTTGGAAGAGCCTTTTTAGACGGGACGTTAACATTCGAATGAATCATAGTCGATATTGCTTTCTTTATCACTTCAAAGGAGTAGCTTTTGAAAAGTGGTTGCTATAGTGACACCTGTGGCGGCTTAGTGACCTGCAGTCAGCATTCAGTCAGGGATGTCGGGGCGGGGGGGGGGGGGGCAGACAATTTTCGGGGGGGGGGGGGGGGGACAGACAATTTTCATAGGGGTGGCACAGGCACTGATATCTTTTTCTGTGAGGCAAGTTGCCATGGCGACCTCTTTAATGGCAGTTGGAAAAAGACCGTCTTTCTTCTTCTGTAATTGTCTCGGTGGTTGACCAATCAAGTTGTGTTCATTACCGCCACCATCTGTTTTGGTGAAGAACTACTTTGTTTGAAGAGCACTTCCGAATTGCATTCCTGTGAGAACACCTGCGTACAGAAATGGTTCTGCAAAAAAATAAAAGAAAGGTGCTGGCAAAGCAGTGGATGGGGGGCTGAGGGCCTTGGCCACCATTGGCCACCCCCTGGCTCCACCCCTGAATGAAGTTTGTGAATTAGCTGAAACTCCAGTAGCTAAGGTTGGGGGTGAAAATAGTGACTTAGTAGAAAGGATGAGCCACTGCACAAGTGAGAGGTCACTGCTTCTACGTTATGGATTTTTGTCATTTTTAGTTTGTGTATTTGTTTGTTTTCAGACAACATTTAATTCACATTTTTGACTAGAGCTGGTTAGTTGAAGTTGCCAGCTCTCAGGGCTCATGCGTCACATCAACTGTGATTTCATATAGCAGAGCAAACCATCCTCACATGCCAGTTTCAGCCTGGTCACTTAAAAAAAAAGTGATTAAAACAAAAAAAAAGGTGCATAATGCACCTTTAAATGTCATTGATACAGCTTTAGTGTCAAATCCCACATGTCCAGCATCACGTCTTTCTTGGAATGCAGCATTGATCATGATGGATAGTGACTGGTGATATTGGCTCTTTCATCGGACCGTTACATTCATATCATCTCTCCATTATGAAGTGGACTGCTGCTGCTGGCAGGGGCCCACGTCTGGATTCTGGGGCAGACTTAAAGTGCCAGCAGCTTGAAACCGTGCCCGGCTCCTGACAACACCAGGGTTATGGCACAACAGATAATGAGAGCGCGGAGGAAGAGGTCCTCGCCGCTCCACGGGGAGAGAAAAGTGATCTGACAGACCTGGAGTTGACGCCTGAGTTTGTGAGACTCCAACCGAGGACAAACAATTTCAGCTTCGTAAAAGGGAATTCATCTCCGGGCGTCTGCGTTGAATCTGAAACACTCGTCACGGCATCTCTCTTTTCTCTCCTCTCCGGTTCGGAGTGTGTGCGCAGCCCGGTCGGCCGGGCCCGGCGGAGAGGCGTGACGCGCCGCTGATAAATGACAGTTCGGCGTTCCCACACGTCATCCTCTGCGCGCCGGCACGTGCAGCTGCAAGTCAGCGCGCTCCGAGCCAACACGTCTCAGACTTCTGCTCCAGAGCAGGAGAGGACGAAGAGGAAGAACAGGGATCCAGGTCAGCGGAAACCATCGCGCCCACTCTGTGTCAGCGCCGCAGGTCGTTTATCTCCGCGCCGAGTGGATTCCCCCACGCTAACACAACAATGGTGTCATCAGTGGGCACGGCTCAGGAAAATGCCAGCGATAATGGACGACGTGACATTTGAATATTCAGAGTTGATATTTGGGCAGAGGCGTTCAGGTGCAGGACAGGAAGCACCAGATTTGACTAATACGGAGGATGGTCTTTGGGATAGATGGTGCCGGTTCCATACAACGTAATCTTCACTGAGAGCAACTACGACTGTGATGGAGGGGGGGGGGGGGGGGATAACGTTTGGGGGGGGGGGGGGGGGGGTATAACGTTTGAGGTGCTCTGTGCCACGGTTTTTCAGCTTTGGAGAAGGGGAGTCAAAGATATGGGCCAATCTGCCCCATGAGATGACTCAGCAAAGTATCAGATTTGCAGCAAAACAAAGGAAACATTTCACTATGCTGTGAAGTTACTGGTCCGGCCCACTTGTGATCAATGTGGGCTCTGTGCGGCCCCTGCATCTCACAATGTTCTGAGATGAATGAACAGATTTAATGAACAGTATCATTATCAGTAACATTATCAACAACCTCCTGCACGAACACTTTGTCTGCCACTACTTTTACTTTTTTAAATAAAGATTGAAGTTAAAATCTTTTCTGTCGTTTTTACACTTTGCCATGTCATCCTGCGGACCCTCTGCTGGACGGGTTTTGGCCCGCAGGCCATATGTTCGACGCCCCTGAGACAGACCCTTTCATTTCAAACGGCACCTGCAGGAAAATGGAAAGGAACACTGGAGTTTGACAGACCTGTTGGTTTCCTTCCCGTGGAATCTCACTGATGAATCATAACCTTGACGTATATGGAGCTCTGAGGGGGGATAGTGTTAACTGATTTTATCAATTAGCACAGAGCCGGAGCAGGGCGCTGGATGCTGCGCTCTGATTGGTCCAGAGGAGGAACTCGTAAGGCGCAGCGCTCCCATATAAACCAGCGCGGACCTGACATCGGCATCTGTCATGAGAGTCAAAGGGACAGAGAGGAGTCCGGTGTAGAGAGACATAGACTCACATTGAGCGAGAGCGAGAGCGAGAGAGAGAGAGAGAGAGAGAGAGAGAGAGAGAGAGAGCGAGAGAAAGAGACGTGTCCGCCTGTTCTCCACGTTGTGCCATCTCTCCCTCCACCTTGTTGCTCTGCGCCGTCGGTCACCATGAATCCCGCACAGAGCCGGAGGCGTGCGTTCGCTTGCGTGATGGTGTGCGTTGAGCGGAGGACGATGCCTCTGAGGACCGGACTTTTCCTCCTGATGGTGCTGAACGCATCCGCCTACGAGCTGGACCAGAACGAGTCCTACTCGCCCAGGAGAGCCCGCTTCTCCGCCAACAGCCCTGGTAAGTATCCATCCGCAGACATGGCAGCGGTGCGCACGGCTTTTACGCACCATTAACGCGGCGCATTAACGCGTTTTTTAGCCCTGCACGCGCACTCTGTGTGTTTCCTGTGCAAATCACTGAGATGATGGAGAGACAGATAGATGGAGAGAGATGTGGTGATAAGAAATAGATGGCTGGGGGGGGGGGGGGGGGGGGGGGGGGGGG
>JAFBJT010112512.1:0-17835 GCA_016785325.1 Chascanopsetta lugubris
AGCGTGACTTGAATTCTTCAATGCGAGCATGCAGAGAGAGAGAGAGAGAGAGCGAGAGAGAGAGAGAGAGAGAGAGAGAGAGAGAGAGCATGCTTTCACCATTTGAGCCAAATCGTACTAATCGTAATCAACTTAGTTAGTCCTTGTGTTGACAGGCCCCGCCCCCTCCACAAATTGCAGACAATCACATAACTTCATTATCAGAGTCAAAGGTGCAGTGTGTAGGTTTAAGTGTACGAGAGAGAGAGAGAGAGAGAGAGAGAGAGAGAGAGAGAGAGAGAGAGAGAGAGAGAGAGAGAGAGAGAGAGTGCATTTTTTCTATCTCCTCACCTGAGGGGGCGATGGCCCTTGCACCTGGTCTGGCCTCTGGCACGATATTCTCCTCAACAACTGCCACCTCTGGTTCTGGATCAGTTGCTGGATCGGTTGGTTGCTCCTGACTATCTTCCTCCGGAGCAACGGGAGTGTCTGGAGAGGCCTCAGTATCAGATCCACCCTGTAAGACAATATTCAGCGCCATTATTGTCTTTTCATCGCTTACACCCAGCAAATGCAAGCAGCAGGCGACAATAATGCTAATTGCATTATTCTGCCACAGGCGTCACTATAAACTCCCACTTGTGGGAAGTTCCCTCATTCAAAACTATCAGGCCGTTGAATAATCCTGTGAAAATCCTGTCATTTCCTGTTATGAGCAGTTACAGATCGCATTTGTGGCAAACATTTCAAAATAAGTTTCAATGTTGAACTGCATTTGCCCTTGACTTGGGAAAACTAGAATTAAGTTTACTCTTGTGAAATTCATTTTCAACACAGAGACCAAACATTAACATCTAAATATCAAAGGAGCAAAGGAGGTATGACATCACAGTGGATGCCTCTTTGACTCAGACACTGTGCGTCTGCTCTCGAGGTTTGAACAGCGCATTACACAGGTGACCGACCTCCTCCGGAGCAGCTGCCGTGTCAGCGCCTGCAGTGGATTCCACCTCGGCATTTGTTGTCGGCTGCACAGCCTCTGACTCGGTACCTTCTGTATCAGCAACTGGTTCTGGAGAACAAGCAGAGACAAGCATTAGATCGATTGATAAAAAAAAATAAAAAAAAATTCCATTCACAAAGAGCGTCACTGGCCGACACGTTTGACTAGATTCTTTAACATCGACTCAAAGAAATTCTGATGAAGGGAGGAAGTAGGCGGCACGTGGAATTTGGATTTCACTGGAAAAGTCCAGTGCGTAACATTTAGTTGGAATGAGTCTCGTTTCTATTGCTAAAAATGATATGATTCGTAATGATCATTGAAGTCTACAGAAATATTTGAATAGAAAGGGTGAAGTCGGCTATAACGTGCAAAATCACCACCATTCATCACTCAATCTGAGGCAAGGTACCTTTAAAGGTGCAGTGTGTACGATTTTGGTCATTCTTGTCACAAATATTACAAAACAAGAACATACTGACGGTTTTATGAATTTATAATCACACACATGTTTTTTTCCCCCCATTACCCTAAAATGAGCCAATTAATGCCTATTTACATGAGGGGCGGGTCCTCTCTATGGGGGCGGCCATGTTTTTACAGTAGTAGAAGTGGACGCACGAAACATCTATTGAGTATCGACTGAAGTCTCCCACAGGTTCTCCTGCATGTTCAGAAAGGTGAGGGTGAGGGTCAACTTCACCTCTGGGTGTCACCACATCTTACACACCGCACCCTTTAATGATTACGTTCTACACCTATTGCATCGCAGTGTCAAATTGACCATCAACATTGACATTTCATCTGAGTCAACATGCATATTTGACTTCCTCTTGACAACCTGGAGTTCCTGCGGCTGCATCGGTGTCGGCGTCTGCTTCCACAGGTGCCGCTGCGTCTGCATCTCCGGCTGCAGGAGCTGCGGGGTCCACTTCTTCTGCAGGGGCTGCGGCTTCCTCCGTGTCCTCGGCGGCAGGAGCTGCGTCTTCCTCCGTGTCCTCGGCGGCGGGAGCCGCACCCGCATCTGCTTCCTCGGCCGCCGCTCCCGCACCTGCTTCCTCGGCTGCAGGAGCTGCAGCTTCTGCCTCGGTGTCCTCGGCCGCTGCTCCCGCCTCGGTGTCCTCGGCCGCTGCTCCCGCATCCGCCTCCTCGGCCGCTGCTCCCGCATCCTCTTCCTCAGCTGCGGGAGCTGCTGCTTCTGGCTCGGTTTCCTCAGCTGCTGGAGCCGCAGCGTCCGCTTCAGGTTGGGCGTCAGCTGCGGCCTCCTGCGATCACACACACGCGTGGTGGTTCATTTCTTTCTAAAAAATGGAGTTATGGAATTTTTGATTCCCCATTATGATACGCCCCCCGCCCCGCCCCCCGCCCCCCACCCCCCCAACCCCACCCCCACTCCCCAAAAAAAAGAAATCTTCCAAAAGCGATGCAGCTGTCAGGTGCTTGGTGTTTAGAGAGCTTGGTCACCAAAGGGCAGAAACGTGGAGCTGGCGTTTCATTTCAAGCCATAAAACCTTCTTTATCGAGTCGTGAGGGAGCATTAGTCACACGTTTCTCTGCAAACCTGTATGTGTTCGATTGTCAAATGGCTGCCTTGAGGATTCAGAGCGAGATTGTTTTTCAAGATGTCCGTGAATATGATAATACAGTGTTCTCGGCTACACTCTGAAACATTTACGGGGACGCACGACATAATTCAGGCGGTGAAACACTGGACGGGGATTCAGGGAGCTGCGGGGGTTCAGAGAAATGCATTCAACATGTTGGAGCTGCCGCTCAGCTGTTTTCTAACGGCACGTATCTTGGAGCAGCTCTGCTGGCCACACGGAGGAATGTCCAACTCACGTGTTGCACCTCGAGTGTTACAAAATCCATATTTTCACAAGGGACAGCCGCTCCTCACCTCTGCGGCGTGGTCGTGGTCGTGGTGGTGGTCGTGCTCGGTTTCTTCGGGTTGTGCGTCGGCCTCCGGAGCTGCCGCAGCTTCGGGGGTCTCGGGAGCTGCTTCCTCCGCCGCTGGAGCCGGATCGTCTGCACGGAGACGGGCGAGGGAAGAAAGGAGCGGCATGGTGAAAAAGGAGCGGACATCCAGCCACGCGCTGACAACCGAGACATATCCATTTCAAAAAGCGGGAGGGAAAATAAAAGGGGCCGTTCCCGAAACCCCGCTGCTTCATTAAACATCGCACAAGCGACAGAAACCTGCGAAAGTCTCGGAGGAGACGACAAAGGAGGCAGCGCGAGCTTTGTCTCACTGTCTCAGAGGAAGTTCTTCATGTGCTCAACTGCACGACATCTTTAAAACTCATTTCACTGAGTCACACTTTCATAACACGCCATCATATCAAACTGTTACTCTCACTTACAAGGGAACGAATCACACCCAAAGACTGTTATTGATCATTTTAATTACTACTTAGTGAAAACTGCCTTCATCCATCTGCTGTCATTTAAAGTCATTTGTCTAAATGCTTGTCAAGATGTGGTGCATTCAACACATTCTCTCACGGCAACTCTCTCTCTCACACACACACACACACACACACACAGTGAGCCACACCCTGGCTTGATTGGAGCCTGATGTTACGTTCGAGCTGCACTTAAAGACGTCTGGCGGCCTCTGCATCGTATGAACCCTCGACCTCGGCACCGGAGTCGCAACTCAGTACTAATGAGAAAATACAAGGAGCACGTCTTTGTCATACGCTGCGCGAGGTGGGAACGGCGCGTGTGTGTGTTTGAGCCGCTGCTGTGACATTCCCCCCTCGGATGCGAGAAGCTGAAGCAGCGAAACTGCGGCTCCGGCTCGGTCGCACTTTGCACTGCTGATTTCAGCAGTGCGCTTACGCTGGTTCACCGGAGCAGGGTGTTTTTTTTTCCTCCCTAAACGCAAATATTAACCTTTTACGAAAGACTCTTTCCCACTTAAATGAGTGGGTATACTACTTTTTTTTTTTCACTGGATGGACTTCCTCGAAAATGCCAACTAACACCCGTCCCACCGGATGTAGCTAGTGTTTTTTATTTGATATATTGAGGCTCATTTCTTTGGCGTTTATAATTTTGTTGTTAGACAACTGAAAATGCTGTAGTATGGCTGCCGGGCCTGTAGTCGGCGCTGTAACGCTGCCACTGGTACACACCAAGACCTGGAGCTCGCGTATTGTTGCTGTTGTTGGTGGATTAGAGCATGTGGGTGAAGGGAGAGGTGAGATTGAATCATCCTGGGAACCTGTATAAAAATGTGCATATTCGGACTTTTTGTCGACCATTCGTCGCTTCCGTGTGGGTTCAACGTCCACACGATGAAAAACGTTGGCGAATACTCCTGAACTCGCCTTCTGGGTAGAAAAGGCCTAAGTCTGACGTCACAAACTCACTGGAAACAATGACCAGGAAGTGGACACCATGGAGCTCCGCGACAAAGTTACCGTGGCGACTTGACGTTTCGCAACAAATATCGCATCTCAAAGGTTGGCGCGAAAACACCCGCAACAGTGAAGGAAGTTGCTTCGGTTGACGGTGTGGAGGAAGAAGAAACGTGTGCATTCACGCAGGCGGAGTCCTTCCATGTTGGTTTAAAGGTCATTTGAAAGTCGAATGCTGATCAAACACGTTTGCAGCAGAGGTGAAATGACAGAGGAATTTGCCTTCGCTAAAAAGAATGAGCGATCGCAGCCGGAGTTGATTAAAACCCGTGTTGGTTGCACAGCCGTTTGACCCGGGAGTAAATGCTGACTTAACACATTCCCATTGCAGGGAAAAGCCTCCGACACCCAGGTGCGAGTGGGTCTTTTGACAAGTGGGATGGGGCGTCGGAGAGATGCAGCCGCCTGCGAGGTCTGCGGACAGAGAGGCGGCGCAGAGATTCCCCGATGAAAGAAAGAGGCGATCGCGCACGCGACTGAGGCGTCGCTGCCCTCGTCTTTAATGCGCCGACACAGAGAAGAGGGGGGGGGGGGGGGGGGGGGGGGAGGGAGACGTGATTATCTTTGTTGTTCTGGCAGCCGTTCAGCGCCAAGTGTCCACCACCGCTCCGCCGAGTCAGAACGCATCAGAGTCAGCGAGGCCGCGAATGGGAACGGAATGAAGACATCTGAAGCGCAGAGCGCCGTGCAGGTGACAAACAAAAACACACATTCATGCATAAGGGGCAAAAATTCCACAGGGTGGGCGCAACACATGTACAGTGAGTGTGCACACTCACGGTTAAAGGCACGTTACTGTACATGCACTCATGCGCTGAAACGTGACCATGAGACACGCAGACACTCCTGCGGGGATGTATATAACAAAAACAAGGCTTTGTTTTCCTTCCCTCCCTCGCTTTGCTTTTACAGCGAGTGACGCCGCGGCACCTCGGCGTCCAAGACAAACATATTAATCTGCGCCCTCGCTGATTTACTCGCAGTTCAAACGGCCTAACGAGCAGGACCCCCGCGCGCTCGGGCGTTCTCCACCTCTATCTTTACAAACTGCCCTGAGAATCTCTGCCGGGATCAAAGATGCGCCGAGACTCACGCCCGTCCGGGTAATGAGGTGGAAATTAGCGGAGACGCCGGCCGAAGGGACAAAGTCGCGATAAGACGTAAAAAAAAAGTTAAACTACAACTGCACAAAAGTGCCGGTTGACCTTTGTCTCCTCATCAGTGTTTGGAAAAGGCCTGGATGTCTTTACGTGCGGTATCCTGCCGGTGGAAATGAGCTGGCATGTCCCTTGCAGGGCACTGTACTTACATGCACGTGTTTGTGCGAGGTATGTGGCGCTCATGTAACCTCTGTGCGTGTCTGCGTGTGTGTGTGTGTGTGAGAGAGAGAGATACTGCCCCCATAGAAGCTCTCTCTCTCTCTCTCTTTGACTTGCCACTCTATAGGACATTCTGTTCCCATCTATCAGTTTGCCACTTCCTCCTCTAACAACCTCCGCTACACAACACACACCAGCCCTCCCCCTCCCCGCCCCTCCGACACACACACACACACACACACACACACTCACTATTATCACAAAATTGCACACCCGCCAGCGCACACACACACTCACACTCACACACACACCCACACACACACATGGAAAGGGAAGGAAAAAAAACGACAAAATTACACAACACCTTCTCCTTTCAGGCCCCAACGTACACTCGCACGTGTAAACTTTGCGAGCGCACAACTTCGCTCTCTGACTAAGTGGTGTCCTGTTTTGTGTTAGCGCAGCAGTGAAACAACTGGTTGTGCATCCAAACTTCTCCCTCCCCTCCCCTCCCCTCCCTCTCTCTTTCTTCCTTGTCTTGAGATCTCTCTCTCTTCTCTCTCTCTCTCTCTCTCTCTCTCCTCTTTCGGTCTTCCAAAACTCAATCTGTTCCTCTGCCACTTCTTCCCCCTTGAGGCTGATGAGTCACTCGGGCGCCTTTGACATGGCTGCACGCAATTCCATGGAAGCGTTGAGCATGTGCGGGGTTAAACTGCACCAACGGGGAGATAAAGGTCCCTGGAGGAGCGACTCTTTCGTCGATCCAGTTTCTACATGTGGGGAAGTTAAATACTGTTGGTCACACTGTGTTCTTTCAGCCGGGCCCACGTGGTCCGGCGGATTGATAACCGGACATTGTTCCTGTCTTTCATATATCACTCGCACACAGAGAGGTGCTGTGACTGGCCCCTAAATGCGGGGCCGTCTGGAAGAGTTACACTTTGATTAAAGGGACAGTGTGAGGATTTTGGGGGGCTAATTTGTATTAGCCACGACCGCGTGTGACATAACAGTGGTATAAATCTCCCAATCTGGCTCGCGGCGAGACAGGGAACGGGCAAGTTTCCTGTCAGGCTGCTCCTTTGCAGAGGGTTTTTATTTGTATAGAGTCGATGCCGAACATAAATTCAGATTTGCATTGGCAGATATAATATTTATGTTGTTGTTTTTACTGCCCGGGAAGTCCTTTGTATTTACAACGGGGCCGGCTCCTTTCTCCTGAGGCCTCCACGTTGCACCCATACATGCATAAAAAGAGTTGGATACAGAGTTAGAGGCGGGGCCTTGTTCGTTCACATGCTGCTCACGGGTCATACCACCAGCCTGTGCTTCCGTGTTGAGCGGTTAGAGAATCTGAATTAGCGTCTTCCTCTGGCCCCGCGGCTCTGAGGCCCATTCATTCTAATAGTATGTAAAACAAATTATAACAACTATGTCATTTTAAACCTGGAAAATCCGAATGATTCTATTAAGGGAAATGGAGGTAATCATTCTAAATGGTTGAAGAACTTCAAAAACATCTATCCACTGATCTACAGATGTTTTTTTCCCCAGTTTTAGGGAAAAAGTCCTCTCTGGAAACGTAACGATTGCCACGTGATAAATGAATAAGCTGCAGTACCCCTGTGTGGCCACTACTTTTTTTTTGCACTTCCTCTTACCAGTTCTTCAGGTGTGGTTTTACCACAATTACATTATCCCTGAATGATCACACTTTTGAGTTGGAATGACAACTGAAGGCTAACGGGTTCTCCTACATTCTCGGGATGGATGAGGTGAGGGCCATTCGGCTGCACTGTGCAGCTTCACCACAAGATGTCACTAAATCCTACATGCTGTGGCTTGAAAGCTGTGATCTGAGAAACTCAGTAGGTCCTAAACATGAACTCGTGTGGCGGTGGAGTGAAGAGCAGCTGGTCACAAACAGGAAACATCTTGCTTGTGTAATGGGCTTTTCCAAAATGCACAGGGGAGAAGAGGCATTTTATCCGCGGAGTTCTCAGCTTTACATTTTCATCTCTCATCGGAGGCGTAGTAAAGATGTCAGGAGATGTTGAGTTGTTACGTAAGAGGAACATGTTTCTGGATTTGTTTTTCCGCGGCGAAAACGTGCTGAATCCTCCTGAACACATCAACATGGAGAGTTTCCCTCAATCCCTCTAACAAGGAGGTTGCGACACCACTTGAGGACATCGACCAGTTTGAGCAACAGCTCTGGAAAAGTGGGATCTCCACACGCAGCGACTTAAAAGACAAGTCTTACTCTTCTCACACAAACAAAAAGCACGGGGGTAAAAAGTTCCAAACGCGGGTTAAGTGCTGAGGAAATGAGCTGAAGTTTGAATCTCAGAGGTAAAAAGTCGACGGTATATCGGCACTGGATGTTGGACGGATGCCAAAAGACGGCTCTGTAGCAAACGCAGCCCTTTGATTCTCATTTATTAAGTTTGAATACAAACATTTGAAGCCAGAAGCGAATGTTTGGGCTACTAACAAATGACATCACTGTCACATGGGGTTTCAGAGACGCCGGCGCAAAGACATCACAATACCTCGGACTGCCGGTAGTCTCATTTACGGAACCACAAGCGCTACGACGACCACGACGACTTTGCGTCAGTGGTTCATTTGTTTCATTCAAACAAACTTGGAGTCGTGGAAAATTGGATCGCATGCTAGTGACTATGTTCCAGCGAGTCAGATGGCGTTGCCTAGCCACCGCAGCACGAGGAATGCGTTCAGTATATCATGATCCCTGCACTTGAAGGAAGTGTTGGAAGTGGCTTGTTGGTGGAGGTTGAGCCACATCACTGTCGTGTGACCACTCTGCCGCTCTCGCCACCTGATCTCACCGCCCTTGCCGGCCTGAGGATTTCAAAATGTTTTCCATCGTTTCCATCATATTTTGGAAATTGCGAAATGCGAACGAAATGTGGACTCCGTGCTCCCTCGGAGTTGTGCAACGCACAACACGACACGGTTCACGTTACATAAATTGGAGTCGGAGGGCGAGGGACTTAATTTTCTGGCTCCTGGCTTCGGTGAGATTGTGCGAGATCGCCGGGTGTGTGTGTGTGTGTGTGTGTGTGTGTGCTCGAATGACCAATAATGCGTGTACATGCATGCATGTGTGTAACCAATAACCAAGCCTTGCCCTGTAATAGAACACCAGAAAGTGCTCATGCATGTGTGTCAGGTGTAAAGCAGCACCTCCACAGCACATTGTTCTGTCAGCTACGGGCCTATTGTGTGTTTGCAGGACAGAAAGTGCTGTGTTTACACCAATCATGCACCTCCAGACTGCCCCCATGGGAGCACAGTGAGGATGTGTGTCTGTAGGTGTGTGTGTGTGTGTGTGTGTGTGTGTGTGTGTGTGTGTGTGTGTGTGTGTGCAGGTTTCACTTAGCTACCAAAAGTGGTAGTTGAAGGTGTAAACACAGACAAGTCGGCACATCCATATTGTACACACACACACACACCCACACACACACACACACACAGCAGGCACACACTTTTTTTTGCCTTCTTCAACCTGTAGAGCGTGCACACGCGCGCACACACACACACACACACACACACACACACACACACATATCCTAACTGACTTATGTTGAGACTCACACTAACACACCCTCGTACTCCCACATGCCCTGTACATTAAAGTTATATCGCCCACACCCTCTCTCTCTCTGTGTCTGTCTCACACACACACACACAAACACGCACTCACACACTCACACACACACAAACAGATGCTGGAGGCCCTGGGGGATATGAAGGCGCTGAAACTAGTTGAGTTGCTGGGTGTTGTCTGCAGCCTGAGCTGGATCTAGTTACTGGGACACTCCCTATCCTTCACTCCTTTAACTTAATGTACACACACGAGCACGCGGGCGCGCGCGCACACACACACACACACACACACACACACACACACACACACAAACACACACATTGTACATGATGTGTGCAAATGACCCGGCAATATCTTTTTCTCTGTGACAATCGAGTGTTTGTGTTGCCGGTGTTCACGTTCCCAAGCGTGCGAGGTCTGCAAACACAGATTTGCTGTACCTCTGAGAGTACAACCACTGAAGAGTTAGGCAATTAGAGAAGAAGTGCGTGAGAGAGGGAGAGAGAGAGAGAGAGAGAGAGAGAGAGGGAGAGAGAGAGAGAGAGGGAACCTGTGTGTGCTTCCTCTCTTTGTCTGCTAATAAAAAAGTAAACCGGTAGAGTGAGATTAGCCCGGACCAAGTGCACCAACGATCAACTGATTCCTTGTTTGCATATTTTGTTTGACGAGCAGGCCTCGTTCTCTACACCACCACCCCACCCCCCCACCCCACCCACACCCCTCCCCTCTTTCTCTCTCAATTGGCTCCTACATTTCTCTTTTTATCTTCTTCCAGCATCTCCACTATTCGTTCCCACTTTATTTCTTTTCCCCCCAGTGTCCCGTCTTTGTCTGGATTTTATTGGAAAAGGCTTTCTTTTTTCTTTTGGAACCATCTGAAATCATTGCATGTGCCTCGGGGAAGGGCAGGGGCCCACGGGTCAGCTGAAGCCGGGGAGGAAGAGAAGAAGAGGAGGAGGAGGAGGAGGAGGAGGAGGAGGAGGAGGAGGAGGGAGGGAGGGAGAGAGGGTAGAATGCCCGTACGAGAGATGCAAAAGGAAGATGGGAGATTCCGAAGAGGGCTCGAACAAACCCGAGGACAACGAGGGGCTTGAGTGGAGCACAATGGGTCCCCACCACACCCCTGTGGGCCCGAACCCATGTCCAGAGACGTGTGAGCACAGTGACACGGCACACCTCGTCCACTGATGAAGACTTCTCACAGCGAGGAGGAAGAGGAGGAGGAGGAGGAGGAGGAGGAGGAGAAATGCACGGACGTTCCCTTTAGTGATCGTGCACATATGTAAAAAGGTGCATGGGGGGGGGGGTGTTGGTGGGGGGGGGGGGGGTTATCTGCCAGTNNNACTCATGTGTGGATGAGGAATGAGGAAGATCATCAGAGGGTGGGGAGTGAAAGGGTGAGACACACCGGGAGATTACAGTCTTAAAAGAGCCATAATGGTAGTGTGAATAGATAAAATACACACAGGCACACACACACACACACACACACATACACACACACACACACACACACACACACACACACACACACACACACACACACAGGCTCTCGGGGAGACAGATGGGGACGATTAAAGGTGTGCACCAACGGATGAACACATTCAAACAATGCACACGGGCACAGATGGATGAGGGACGTAACGAGGGGATGGGGAGACATGGTGATTGAGATGACAGCGGTGAGACAGGCAGGCTGTAGAGACAGACAGACAGGCAGACAGGCAGGCAGACAGGCAGACGGGGGGCATACAGAGGCAGGTTAAACAGGCACAAATATTTGCACTGGGCTCAAAGGCCGGCTGTGGGAAGCGGGGGAAGGATGTTTTACCTTGAGCGCTGGCGCCTGTAGCCAACAGGCTTCCCAACAGCAGAATCCACAGGTATGACATCATGGGAACACGGTGTTCTGGCGGCAAGTGAACCGGGGCTCAGCTCCGTCGGTCTGTCTGTCGGTCCACGGCCTCCGGTGGCTCTTCAGGTGGATGAGGAGGAGGGTGTGTGTGTGTGTGTGTGCGCGTGTGTAAGTGAGCCTCCGCTGCTGAGTGTGTGAGTGAGTGTGTGTGTGAGTGAGTGAGTGAGTGAGTGAGTGCGCGTCGCCGGTGCGTCTTCGCGCGCAGGATGGATCAGGGCCGAAGCGTCTCCAGGTGCTTGTCGGTGCTCGGTGCGCGCCGCCGCGGATCTGTCGCTCGCTCCTTTTGTCTGAAGTGGCGGAGTGGCGGTCCGGCGTTTATTAAGGGGGGCGTGTCCTCCCCGGCATAAAGGCAGGCAGGCAGGCAGGCGTGCTCACACACGCACGCGCACACACACACACATATACACACGCACGCGCGTGCGCGCACACATACACACCACGTGCTGGGTGCAGCCCGCGCTCATTAGCACGCTGATGGGGATGGAGAGTTTTGTGTGTTATCAACGTTTCTCATGGTTCGAATACTTCTCTGTCTTCACCTGAGTCAGAGAGCAGGATGTGCCATGAGTCACTGTAAACACCAAGCAGAGAGTTAAGCAAAACACACACACACACACACACACACACACACACACACACACACACACACACACACACACACACACACACACACACACACACACACACACACACGAACTAGGTTTACAAGTTGTGTCATCTGCCTGGTTTCACTTCGAATAAGTTCTATTATTTAGTTTGAATCCACTTTCACAATGGCTTGATGTTTTCCTGCGTATGTTTCTGTTTTCCATTTTCTTGTGTGTTGCTGAGTTCGATTCCCGCCTACCCAAGTGCCCTTGGGCAAGATACTGAGCGCCCCGTGTACTTATAGATAAACTGTGCTGCATATACATGCACAGTATGACTGTTTTATACAATATGTCTTCGTTTATAGATGTTTTTTTTTTTTATCACACAACACAACTGATCTTGTTTCAAATTGTCTATCTCACGTATTGTCTCCAAAAACAGATTTTGTTCTATGAGGTGTCGGACTATGTTTTGCATTGTCATGTTTTGCCTTTGACTATCGATTTAGTAAAACTGTTGTAGATGCAGATTAAATACCTGGATAGATTTTGCATGTGCTGTCTTTAATTACACAGTTTCTTCTATACCATGTGTAGTCCTTGATTATAGATTTGTCTAATTACAGAATTGAGCTCATGTGTCGTGTTTGGTGATACACATTAACAATATAACCTGTGTAGTATTTGTACTGTGCTTTGTCGTATGGTTTTCAGTGACCTTGAACCTTGGTTTTACTTTTCCTCTGCAATAATGGAACTAACAGTGCTGTAACACCAGTGAATAATATAACTCTTATCAATGATGGTATATAGATTGATGACTGAGACTCATCATACTTTTTCAAAAGGTAGTGTGGAGGATTTAGTGCCATTTAGTGGCGAGGTTGTATATTGCAGCTGAACACCTTTCACCTTGCCCTTCTCTTCCAAGCATGTAAGGGAATGTATGGAAGGCTTCACTGATCATTCAAACCCAAAGAATGATTAATGGCCCATGCTGGTGCAACACAGTGGCTGGTTCCTGATGTAGTAACAAAGAGCTCATTTTAGGATAATGTAAATAGCTCATAAAATCAGTTCTGCCATCTATTTTCCATTCCCTTTATAATTTCCCCTAAATCACACGCACCGTACCTTTAACATTCTCTCACTAAAAGCATCCACAAGCCAATAACAACATTACTTTACAATGTTATAAGCTGCTCAAATTTAGAGAGTCTATATACAATATCCCCACTGTCTAATAAGCCTATAATTTACGAGTATTTATTAAAATATCCGGTTCCCCTGCATGGAGCACAGTGAGCGGCTGTGCCCTGCTCGTAAAGCTGCATTAATGTTAGGTTTCTATTTGAGAAAACCACACATGACCTCATACAAACCAGCCAACCACTAGGTGGATCAGTAAAAAGATTTTTTTTTTCTCTTCCCATCTTCTTCACTTCAGCTCACAGGGATATTAAGTTGCATCAGAGCCAAATTAAAATGTTTTTACGGCTACTGATCAGCAGGTGGTGCCATTTCTCCATTTTATAACTTCTGAGTTTGTGCATGATCGGTGCAGCAGCGTGCACTGTGCGCTCAGGCACCGGGGGTTTACCAAAGGTTCAACGCTCTGTTTGCTGCTTGGTAGAAATATTAAGCAGGCACTTTAAAGGTGCAGACTGTAAGATTCTGGCGGAGCTACAATAATAAGAACAACCTATTTCTACACGATAATGTACATTTGCAATAATCTGAAAATGGTGGATGGATGTCTGACTGTTCTTACCATGACTGAAAATGTATTATTGGTACACATACTTAACCTGCTTTAAAAGGCCCATTATTTATCAGCCAGTCAGTCTTACAGTAGACAAATGGCATTTAATACGCCTTCCTTAAACACATTTTTGCTTGAACTAGTTCAAAAAGGTCAACAAACATAACACTACCCGTGTGATTTGATCATTCACCCATGAATGGACCTGAGAGGGCATCAATGCCACACTTACATTAGTGTAAACACACATACACTCCCACTCTTCCGTCATAGATGTCATGGAAAAAACATGACAATCCGAACATAGGGGCGAAGGTCACGAGGGATTTTGACACATGTGAATAATTACACAGTGACCTTTAGAACGTGGCTCAGCAGAAGTCAAAACTTTGTACTTTTTAGGCAAATAAAATGTGACGTCCGTAGCAATGTACCAAGTATTTATGTGGTTGTCAGGTTTCAGCAAGTTAATTTAAATGCTTTATGAGACTTTAATGAATACCATTCAAAATCAGTGTCAGCTATGCCAGTAAAGCAATATTTACATATCCCATTGCTGAAGTAGTCATCCTGTTATGTGATTGCTCAAACCACAGAGACAGTAAGTTTCCATAGTATTTGTCCAACAAATAACGAGTGCCCCCACAAACTATATGGTAAGTGGCCTGTATTGACACAGCACACACTAAATGCTTTCCACAGCAGTTTCTGCCATCCACTCGTCCACACAGACACATCCACACGCCGTTTCTAGCCCTGTCCTAAGCACACACTGTCATACGCTGTGGGCACGGGCACATTAAGGGTGGGGGGAGATGACGATCGAACCCTCTGTTGGTGTCAAAACATTCAGCGTTTAACAACAAAAAGCACCAAAGGACTAGCGTGACACAAAAAAATATTGAATATGTTTACGTTTAGATCCGGGACCACGCTGTTGGAACAGTTTACGGTAGTTATATTTAGTGGTCACGTTAAATGCGAGATGAATACCCCTTCATTCGAGACTTTCTAGCTACCAGTGGAACCCTAGGCATGAATATTGAATTTCAAATGCGACAGAATCATTCAAAAGAAATGTTTATTAGTGTTCATTAGCAGATTGAATACAGAGACATGAAATCCATCTCTCATTCAACATGATTATTACAAAACAACATATATAAAGCCTCAATTTGGGATTATTCTTGTAAACTGGCTGATTTTATCCTTGAAATATTATATATAAAAGTTTGCTGATGGGAAATCACCTAAGCTTAACTTTTAGAGCTTAGATCAATTTTGCGCCAATTTTTTGCACCTCGCATTCTTCATTACAAATAAAGCAGAGGTAGTGTAAGTATTGTGAATCTAATGCACATGTGAAGAGCCAGAGTGAGAGACTCATGAAGCTCAAAGTACCAAAAAAGCATCCACATTTCTGTCAAAACTGTTAATAATCATCGACCTGGGCATCATTGCTTTTAAGAGCAATGAGTTAATATCAGCAAAACCTGCTCAACAGAAAAGGTCAATCTTTTTTGTCTTTCTCTGTATTTTACAAAACCAATGTCTGTATTAAGGCAATAAAACTTGACAGTTAGGAAAAGGGTTGCTCTACATGCATGTGTTTGTTGGCTTTAGTCTCTGGTCATAAAACGGTCAGAGGTCTTCCTGGATACACTTTTTCAAGACCATTGTGTTTTTGGCACAAAGAAAATGAAATAAAAAAACAAAAAAACAACATAGACCCACCAGTGTCCCCTTCTTCTCCGTTTCCCACTTGTGATCTATTATGTACAGGCACATAGTTGGTGATTAGCACTTTGGTCAACTATCCATCAATAACAATACAACGTTTGACATCAGCATCAAAGTCCCTTAGGTGTAATTCATGAAACGGTGGTAGTGGTTTTCTTATGAGTGATCCATGTTTCCTTGCCTAACAGTTGAATTCACACCGTTTTGATTACATATCTATTAAGAAGAAATCGAAAACAATTAAATATATTATTTGAGAATGAGTGCAAAAGACACTGGAACAGAAAATGGAGCAGATACTTCCCATCCGTCCGGTCTTGAAAGCTACATCCGCACAACATACGGAGATGCGGTGTCTTACAATGACTCGAAGCTGAGCCGAGAGGACGGCACTGAGAGGACAGCTCCGTTCACACCACATTATCGTGGCTGGCAAACTCCTGACTCTCATCTCTGCCTCAGTAGTGTTGAAGTGATGAGGACTCCTGCACTTGAGCTTTGAGAGGATGTGCAGGGAGTACACAGGTAGGGCGACAGGTTCACTAGCCACTCATTTTGTTTGGTCTCAATAAATTATTTGGTTGTGCTCATCATAGTAACAGGAGCGCTACATACACTGGATTTTAACGAATAGGATAAAAAAGTGTTATGGAAATCAACCTCTTCGGCTCCTGGGGGTTATATGAAGCTTCTGCAGATAGGTAATGCAATTTCTGGCTGATTATCAGAGTGAAAGCTTTAACGCATTGACAATTAAGTGCATAAACATAATGCAGGTCAATAATGGCATCAGTGACTCCCAGCATCCGACTATTCGGGATTATGAAGGCAGGATTTCTCGGGTAAACTGACAGCTCAGCAATTCAGGACAACTGAAGCATGATTTGGATCATCTGTAATATGACATTTTGTGGTTGTACCATTAAGAAACTCGGCTTGAGAAAGGCATGGACTCACTACATGACTCGGACTGGTTCTCTTTTTCTGTTTCTGTGTGATCGGGAAAATGGGGAAAGTTATTCTCAGTCGCTCCAAATTAACGGGGCAAGTTAAGAGAAAGCAAAGCTCAGCCACCCATGGTTCATTTCCATTAGAGGAGCAGACAAAAAGGGGCTGGTGCTCCTAGTCTGTACAACCTGATTGGTTACTGTTTGGGTGCAAAGAGTAATAGGCTGGTCAAGTGGCTCACATTTTGTTGAAACACTCCTTGGCATTGGACCACACCTGGATTCCCTGCAAGAGTCGGAGACATAGGGGATAGACTGAGACAATAAAGTAAAAAAAAAGAAAAGAAATAAAGCCATTCTTGTTTAGAGGGAAAACTATGAAATAAACTCCGTACCTTCTTGCACATGCTGATCTGCATAATGGCATAACTGATTAGCGCTTCACGCAAATCTTTGTCTTTCTGCTCCTTGAACCGTTCAATGTCTTCCCAGGCTGTTCGCAGAAACTCTCTGAACAAGCAGATAAAGAAATAAATCATTGCTGAGTCTGGGTAAAACAGGTCCCACTAGTGTTGTGTTGGGGGCAACTTTGACCGATGTGTGGAGAAACGCTTACCCAGGAGTCCTACATACTTTAACCATAACTTTGAAGGGGCTATTTGTGCTTTGGACAAAGTTCCATTCATCAACAGCAGATGGCAGTGTTTTGTGAAAACATGTATTGTGGAAAAAGTGATGCAAATATCCTGGATAGTCAAATGTATGCCAAACAACCCCAACTGAAGTGTACAAGCCCCAGACGGTGTGGAGCAGTGGATGACTGAGCACTGCCGTGGCCAACGACTCACTTCAATGGTAAAAAAAAAAAAAGGGGATATTACCGGGGCCTGTCCAGCTCTTTCTCAGTCCTATTAATATCTCCTTTAAAGCATCATAGGCGTCAAGACTGTTACTTCTAAAATTTTTTAAAACATTTCTGAATACCCTCACATGAAAAAAAAAAAATACAACACAAAAAGTGAGGGGGGGGGAGAAGGAACACAAGAGGGAGACAAGAGTGCAGAAAAAACAGAGGACATTGGAGAAGTGCACGGGACTGACGAGTTGCCTCAACACCTACCGACACTCTCCATTCTTCTCCAACACGGCCTCCTCTCCTTCATGTATACTCTCATCCAGGGCTGCGATCTTCATCTCCCTCTGCTCCTGGCTCTCCTGGCCAAACAGTTTAGTCGTCATCCCCTTCAGGGAAAAGATCCGTACTGTCTGGACACAGACAAACATCGACAGATTAGAATCCTTAAAAAAAATAATAATAATAATAACACGCACGGGTGCTTCGTTGTGTTGATCAAAGTGTGGTGCCCAGGATGATGTTGTGTGTGTGTGTGTGTGTCGTACGTGCAGTACAGTAGGAAGTGAGTCATGTGCGTTACCCCATTGGTCAGCTCTTCTTTCTGCTGTTTCTTATTGGCAAGGTCCTGAACTGCCATCTCCAACTCATACTGGATCAAGTCTTGT